>CM051274.1:31763267-31900767 GCA_027921565.1 Artemia sinica | reverse complement strand
GGTAATGGTGACCACAAGGAAGGTATGATCCATAAGAACCACATGCCAGGGGTTTAGGTTTGACACCACTACACAACAGCAACTTTGGATAGAGTGTCCAAGATGGTTCAGAATGACGAGCAACATCAGCCTCCTAGCAACACACTCTTATGAAAAACTTGTATCAATAATCAGCAAGTGGCTGAATGGGACAAACAGTCCCACTTGTATTTCAACAGCATGTTGCTCTATTCTTTGTCAAGTCTAGACCTGAAGGACACAGTTGTGGGTGCCGTCACTATTAAGTCTTGAAGGCTGTTCTAGTCATTAATGACACATTCAGCAAAATAGTTTTGCTATATTCATGTCTTTACAGTATGTTTAGAAAGTTTTTGTGAATGGCCTCTTGTATGGTGCTGACTAGCATGTTTTGTGAAGAGAGTAGGCCTATTGTTTGGTTGATTTTAGGTCAGCATCATGTCACCACACTGGCATCTGAAGATGAGTTTCGGGAGTTGTAGGTGCTCTAACCAAGGCTGTACCCAGGGGTGGGGGTTGAACTCCCCCCCCCCCCAAAAAAAAATGTTTGTCTGACTTGTTAAAACGTAACAAAAATGGATATAGCCAAATTTTTTATGCATTTTTTGAGGATTTTTTGTGTAGCCCCCCCCCCCCGCCCAAAAAAATCTTTGAGTAAACCTCCCCCCCCCCAAAAAAAAACCATCTAACCTCTTACTGTATGGCATATTTTGCCAACCATTTATGCTTTTTGTAGCATGCCTTTGAACACCTTCAACTAGACTAGCATCACTCTTAAAGAAGGGTTACTTCTATAATACTAGAATATTAATATTATAGGTCAGTATCCTTTAGAAAAGGATAGGTAGAAAAGGAAGGATCTTCCCATGGGTCAATGAGGCTCTGGATCTATTCCTGACTTTCACTTAGGCACCAGAAACCAACAATACTTTAAAGCCCAGCGCCCACTAGCGCCCAAAGAACCCAAATTCATTAATACCTTAGCGCCCAGAACCCACAGCTCCCAACTTGAAAAATAAATACTAGCATACCTAAGCCTCTTTCTTCTTCTTCTATTTCAGTAGGCGGGCCTTTCAGTTGATACTATTTAGCCCTTTTCCTTTTGCTTCACTCTGTGGGCTGAACAGAGCTACTGATTTGGTTGCCTCTTATTTATTAGATATCCTAAGATATCTTTCATTAGATCTTTTGACTCAAGGAGTTCGAATATAAGATGATAGATATTGACTTCTGTACTCTGTGTGCAGGTATAGTCGGCTAGGCTCTTGGCTGATAGTGAGATTTTGTGGTGTTTGAAGTACTTTAACAGTTTACAATGCGAGGTATGCTGTGCAGACGTCAGCGTATTGCATTCAAATAGGCAGTGGCCGATTGTTTCATTATTCATATTACAATACCTGCAAAGAGGGGACAAGGGAACTGAACCACTTGAATTAGGATACCCAAAAAATTTAGCCCATTTGATCCAGAACGAATTCTATGATAAATTTTAGGAAAATCCTTGTTGGGAAAGGGAGATAGAATAGGATTATTCTTATTAAACATAATATCTGATAGTCTCCATTGATAAATATCTCTAATGGGGATTGGTCTCCCACTTGGCTGGTCAATATTTATAGCATTTTTTGCTATTTCATCTACCTTATGATTACCACTTATACCAGAGTGGCTAGGAACATACTGAAGATAAGTTCTTATGCCTCTTGAAGCAAGATCATTAATAATACTAAGACAATGATAAGTGTCAATATCCAACTTATACTGAGGAGTTGAAGACAGCAACACAAGGCTTGACAAACAGTCAGAATAAACTATAAGTTAAACTACCAAGTTGGATAAGGATTATCCAACTAGGTAGATATTCTGTATATTGCATAGACAGTCAAATATTCAGCTAGATAGGTAAAGGTGTAAGAGTCTTAAAAATGTTATTATCTGTCTAGCATGATATCTTATCTTGATACTAAGTGTAGTTGGATATTATTTTTACATTCTATAGAATGTAATTTTCTTAAGAATATCCATTGGGCACCTTCCCCAAACTGGGACACACAACAAACAAATGCAGCGAAATTCTCCTAGCCTGTAGTAATTGTAAAGGCTCCCATCCTAAAGAATTGACAACTTGCAACAAAATCCCAGCCTACATGTATCAATTGCAAAGGCCCACATAACTCTACCAATAAATATCTATGCCCTGCATATAGAATAAGAGCACTAACACTCCCAATAGCAACAGAGAAGGCCATTCCATACCCTTTTGCAGCAATGGAAGAAACTGCTGCCCAACCACACCAAACAAAACCCATAATGAAATCAACCAAAACTCCCAAGTCAAACGCTCCCAATGCAACAAGTACCCCTTACAAAACTCCATCCTCTAAGCCCCCTAGCTCACAACCATATCAGAAAGAATCACCAAGCCAACAAGCCTCCTCGTCCATTGAGATGAGGTCTGCCTGCCCACACCCCCCCCCCCTCCCAAGAAGAAACAAACCACAAACACTACCAGGAATTAATCCTTTAACTGACAAACCAGATGCACAACCAAACATGCAAATTCCAAATATATGCCTATTCATTCTAAACTGTAATGCAGTTCAGGCCATGAATATACAACAACTACAGAAAACAAAAATCATAGCTGGATGGTAAATATTTACCAAATCATATTATTGAGGTACAAATAAAGTGAATACACCACTTGATGCCTTTTTTTATGCTTTTTATGAATATAATAATCATTTTTATCGGAAATGAATTTTAGCCCCCACCCCTATATATACCAATTCAGGGTATATATTTGCACATTAGAAGGGGTGGTGGGAAAGTTTAAACTTACCTCTCATTTACACCAGAAATAAGATGTACCCCCACCCCCCTAATGTGCAAATATATACCCTGAATTGTATAAATATGGGTGGGGGTAAAATTCATTTCCAACAAAAATGATTATTATATTTGTAAAGAGGATAAAAAAAGGCATCGAGTGGTATATTCACTTTATTTGTAACTCAATAATATGATTTGGTAAATATTTACCAGCTGAATTCGCAAATATCTACATACCTAATCATATGCTCATTCAAGCAAAAAAAATCTTGCTTTACTATTAACAAAGCTTAACATTGACACAGAGACATATGAAAAATAAATCAACAAAATAACACATATCAATACTCCAGTGGAACAAACAATCACTTTCAGAAAATAAGTTAAATGAACTAATATCTTTTATGAATAATAAATCCATTGATATTGCTTGCCTCCAGGAAACTCATTTAACCAAAAGTCAACAAATTAAGTCTCTGGGATATACTATCCTGAGAAAGGATAGATCATCAGAGAGAGAAGGAGGTGAAGTAGCTTTAATAATTAATAATAATATAAAATTCTGTGGCATCAACTTTCCAGATTTTGTAAATGATGTTGATACAATTGGTATCAGTGTTTGGCTGAATAATACAAAAACTTACATAATAAGCTTCTATAACCCTAATGGCCAAACTACAGATGCCATGGATTTCTTCAGTTATATAAGTAATTCTAATATGTTGAAAAATATCATTATCTGTGGAGATTTTAATGCCCACAGCCTTTTGTGGGAGAATAACAAGCAAATAAAGCCGGTAAGTTTATTGAGTGTTTGATTGCAAATAATAATGAATTAGCTGTTGCTACCCCTACAAACTTGAATACATATTTCAACCCCAAGAGTGGCAGTTTCTCTACAATTGATCTACAAATTATGTCATTAAATATTTTGAACAAAATGTATATAAATAAAATTGATAACCTATGTACAGACCACTTTGCCATAGTTTGTTCCCTAAATGAACCTGCTGAAACTCTGTCACATACCTCTAAATATATTAACACTAAAGCAAATTGGTCTATGCTCCAAAATAAGCTTAATGATGAAATTACAAGTTTCACCCAAAATTCATGCATCTTAAATGCAACAGCTGACACACATGCTGAAGCTTTGGCATCCATACTAATAAATTCAGCTAATCATGCTATCCCCAGGACAACACTCAGGAAAACCTTCCCCAAACGCACTCCCAATGCATGGTGGACCAATGAGTGTCAAAATAAATGGAGAACAAAAAAGGGAGCTAGGAGAACATTCCTAAAAAAAAAACCATCTCCTACTACATATTTAAGGAAATTACAAGCAGAATCTAATCTAAAAAGGACTATAATAAATGCTAAATATAATTACTGGAATAATTTTGCAAATAATCTCTCCAGAGAAACATGAGCCAATTATACATAAACTCATAAGCCACATCTGTGGAAAAAAAAAACTTCCCCCAACCCCCTCCAGTATGAGCCAATACATAATAATACCAATTATGACAATGATAATGAAAAGGCAAAGCTATTTGCAACTCTTTTTGTTAATAAGCTAACATCAAATAATCAAAGCAACACTTCCCCAATTGTTATAAATCCAATTTACCAACCTTGCCCAGGATCCGAGTACATAACCAGTCCATTTTCAATCCAGGAATTGAATAATGCAATATATCATATTGGATAAATAATCTCACCCCTTCATTTAAAGAGGAACTCCTAATTTGCTATAATCATGCTTGGGCTTCTTCTATTTTCCCCAATATCTGGGAAATGTTCATCCCTCCTACCAATTTTAAAGAAAAATAAACCCAAATATATACCCCTGAGTCTTATAGGCCTATTATGATTACTCCTGTGATGGGAAAAATAATGGAGAAAATGATATATCATTGACTCCTCTGGTTTGTTGAAAAAACTAATATGATACCTCACACCCAAACTGGTTTCAGGAAACATCACTCCTCAACAGATGCTTTCATACTGTTAACAAATGCAATAAATGAATCATTCTCAAAAAATAATGTCCTAGTTGCAGCTTTTTTAGATTTTGAAGGGGCATATGACAATGTGAGCCACCAAATCTTTTTAACTAAACTTGCAAACCTTGGACTACCCCCCCCCCCCAAGCTAGTATATTTATAAGATCTTTCATAGAAAAGCAAAGTTTCATTGTTTGTGTAGGTTCAGCCTCTTCACCCCAAAAAACAATAACCAAAGGCCTTCCTCAGGGTCACATCCACCACCCCAACTGACACCACCACACTTCTTATTCGAATTTTTAAGAAAATAATTGTTACCCCCCCCCCATAAAAAAAATCCTGCAAATGTGTCTTTCCCTCATTTCAAAAAAAAGAAAAAAGAAAAGAGCACCTATCTTATCAGGCATATCATAAAAAATAAAGCAAATTATGTAATATAACTTATTTATAAGGAACTGCTCATCCTCTCACAACCACAAAAACTGTAATAGTAAATTCAAAGTCAAAACAAAATAACTTCAGGTGCAAATAAAAATACAATCTACTTTACACATGAATAATAAAACTGCCATAAAGCCATTACATGAAAAAACGCAAAATGAATGGCACAGAATTCACACTGTTTTTTTATCAAGCAAAAACAAAAAAATCAAAGCCAGACTTTTACCATAGCTTCATACTATCAGCTCTTTATTCCAAAATGGTTAAGTAAATTGCACCATAGTTAATAATAGAATTTCCCAAAAACAAACCTGTTTCTTCGACTTTTTTTTAATAATGTTAGACAATGATTTTGACAAAGAAAATACCCCAGAATATAGGTACCATTCTAAATTAGCCTTATATTTAGGAGCACTTTCATCAAAGAGACAATAACTCTCCCCCCCCCCCGAGATGTCCAAATATGTTTTTGTCCAAGCCTTTTAAAACTCTATGCTTTTATAATGTTAATGTTATGTTATACCTTTTAGTATAGAACATAATATTTAAAATTTATTTTTATTAAATAAACCCAATTAAACATTTAAATCCAGTTCCATGAAACAAATCTAAGTATCCCTTCATCTATGCTTTATCTACATCCAGCATTTAAAAAGTATATCAGTAGTAGACAATGATCAATCAGTTGGACACAATGATTAGTCACAGATACATCCTACACTAAATAGGGTTAAAGGGCTCTCTTATTTCTCACATTTCCTGTACCTAGATAGAATACTCTTAAGTTCAATTCAAATACACAGGCTAGACATCAACATCTAGATTTAAACGTTATCAACAAAGCATAAGCTCCCTCTGTAATAGCCAGCCCTTATTGGTCTAAGATGCAACAAGCTCATCCTACAACATTTAATGGGAAATTTAGTCATATTGGCACTCATATTTGGTTTTCATATATATGGTTGGCTATGAAGCTAACATGAAGAAAAATCATATTTTATTCTATACTTGGCTCTTCAAATTCATACCCAATTGGAAACTCAACAATACCTATTTTAGCATAACATCTAAATTCCAGTCCTAGCTCTCCTCACTGGTATAGCTAGGGATTTATGCCAAGAGAACTGGCTAGGGTAGCAAATCAGCTAATGGAAAAATTACCTTAGTTTTAAGTAATCCAATAGTTAAGTAATCACATCTATTTTAGTAATCACTTCTTTTTACTTCAAATGTTTGAATTGTACTTGTTATTAATTAAAAAACTTTTTCCACAAAAAAAATACAAATGAATGTGTATTATCAGTTTGATACACATATGCTGATATTTATTCCTTGAAATTTTACTAATATTTGATTTATTAATGTTATAAAAGTGAAGACATTTCAATTTTTTTCAGTAAAGTGCAAATTGTGTACTGGCTTTATGAAGGTATAAGGATTTTTTGCCCTACTTATTTTAATTTCTTTTGTTTTGAGTTTGACTTGGTCTTTTATTGTAATTTCTGTTCGTTTTGGGTTTCATTTGTTTACCAATACTGATTTGTATTAGTTTTACGCTTTGATTATTTGATTCTATTTTTACTCATTATTGGTTTAATGGAGTTCTTTACTTTTCTTCAAAAAGTTATTTAATGGAAAATGTTTTTTTAATTAGTATCTGTTTATTCATTCTGACAGTCTTTTTCAGCAAAAAAGAAAATAATTGTTTAAATCTTTTTGATTTTTACTTAAGAATTTCTAGTTTGGCCTGCTATTTTTGTGCTAGAGAAAACTTTTGCAACAATTTTTAGCAACATACACCCTTTTAAAATTTGGACACAGATAAAACTGTTTAATTTAGTTTTATACCTTGTCTAGTTGACCTGAAAAATAAAATTTTATACCATTTGCAAAAAATTCTATCTATTCTTTTTGACACCTTATATATACTTATACTCTTTTGATTTAGTTAAATTTTTAAAGAAGAAGTGATAGTAGAAGTAGCCCCAAAAGTTCAAATATAATACCCTCAGTAGTTCTTGGGATACTGCTGATATGCCTCATTGGTAATCAGCATACACACAGTGTAGTTTGGTTTAATTTTAAGGCAACATTTAGTTCTTAAACATAATGGGCAAATTGCATAACTGTTGGGGGTTAACCTATGTAATAGCCCTAAAAATACAGTTGCAAGACTGATCAGCCATGCTGAACAAAATCACTATCTTAAAATTTGGATTGGAAGTGTTTGGAAAATTAAAGGGGGGGGGGGGGGTTGATTGCCCTCCATTCACTTTTGACTCTTAAAAAGGGTACTAGAACTTTTCACTTCCAATAAAATTAGCTTCTTTAAAATATCAATGAAATTTCTAGCTATGATGGAGCAGTATTGCCTATATGCCCTTTTAATACTTTCATGCATATAGCTTTTTTGTTTCATTGAAACTCTAGCTAAACTTTTAATATTAATGCCCTTAGTGTCAGTAGTTATAGTAACTCTAAAACTAGTATTAAAAGTATAGACATAGTATCTTCTGGCTAGTTCAAAATCCATCACAGCTTACATTGTAAGGTCTAACTTAATGAAGTAAGCTGTTATTATGATATCGCTTTGTCACCCTTTTAACAATCTACATGATCATAGTTTGTTTTAATTCAGTTAAATATCCACCTAAATATTCCTTGAATGCTTCACCTTATTACCCTTAGCTTAAATCAGCCAATAGAAGGATATCAGAGCATTTTTCGGAAAAATGCTTGTCATGGTGGAGCATTCTTGGTTATAACCAGTCTTTGAAACAGTATTGTGATATGATGGTAAAGGTGCACAGGTGCTCCTGCATGCAGTGGTGCAGCTCAAAAGAAACAGGATGTAAGATAACTTATGCATTTTTTAGTCCATTGTACAGCAACTCTTCACCTTTACTGCATGGGTAGCAGTTCTACATGTTTACCCAGCAAGATAGACTGAATAATATAGAGTTGTTTTGATAATAGTGCAGATTAGCAAGATTAGCTACCCCCATAGTATAGGGTGTCTGATAGAACCAGAATAGACAGTAAAAAATGAGTTTTTCATATCCTGCATCTACTGGGCAGCATCTCTGTAACCTTACAGCACAATTTACTGAATAACATAGATTAAGAAATGAGTTGTTTTTGGTTAATTTCAAATATAGGATGATAATGAGACATCTAGGAAATAAACATACAATTTGACTCAGAGTTTAATGCTGTATCCAAATATAACAATAATTTCCAGTGGAAACACATCCTCTAGATTCTATAAATCAAGCTTTATGGGGATGAAAAGGGATTAAAGGGTGGGCTGCAGGGTGGTAGGTGATGTGACCTAGACCCTGAACTCCAATTTAGCCAAAAATTTAACTGAAAATAGGGGTTTCATATCCAAGCACGTGGAAATTCCAGACTTTTTGGAATTAATTCCCACCAGAAATGATTGTTATGTTTGGATAGAGGCTTGAATTCTAAATTGAATGGTATGTTTGTTTCCTAGCTAGGCCTAGGCCTATCTTATTATGGTCCTAAAGTTCAAATTTACAATTTTTATCAGGGGTAGCTAACCTGCACCTATACCCATCAGTGGTAGCAGTGGCAAAAACTCATAGGTGCAAGCTCTAAATGAGATGCAGCAGTAGTGAGCATTACAAGGAAACACAACTGGAGGAGACTTAAGAGAAGGATAAGCACAAAGGTGTCACTCCAAAAACATTTAATAGGTATTCAGTCAGCAAACATGAAGCCTTTGCTCAACATACCTTTAATGACTAATTGCCTAACTACCGTAGTTATAAGATGAAAAATTCAGATTTGATAAGCCCAGATCTTGATTCAAAAAACAGATTTCAAAGGTGTTGAATTTCACGCCAAAGGACTTGAGCAGTTTGTCGTGTTTTGGGACCACAGAATAAATGTCATAGGGAGAGTGAGACAACATTCAACCGCCTCCGGTACGTTTTCCCAACAAAATGCTTTTAGATGAGAGGGCAAAAAATTTACTAGATTTTGGCAAAAAATTACTAGATTTGTTGATTTTACTAGATTTGACCCCCATTTTACTAGATTTACAAGGTGGATATGCTTTTTACAAGATCTAGTAAAATTTTACAAGGTTTGGCAACGTTGAGTAGCAGCATGCACATAGCACCATAGTTTTTTCAAGATCCCCTTTGACACAAGACGAAATTTTCAACTTAATAACATAAAACGGTCTTGAAACATTTCTGGTACGTCCCCTGGAAAACCTATGTAGGCATACTGTGTTAATTTATTTCAATACAGTTTCAATATTGCCTAAAATTTTCGCCTTAATACCCTTAGGTTTATTAGCAGTAGTAATAGCACCAGTAGTAACAGTAGGAGTAGAGTTAGTAGCGGTAGTCTTAGCTTTAGTAACAGTAGTAGTAGCAGTATTAGCAGTAATAATGATAGTAACAGTAGTAGTATTTGGAGTAAAAGCAATATGAGGAGCAGTAGTATGTAGTAGTAGTACTATGAGGAGTAGAAGAAGCAGTATTATGATCCAAATATTGGTTTTGGTTGGTTAGATATCCCCCACAACAAGCCATGTAAGTTTCAATTTCACCCTTGAAAGTCTATATTGAACTAAAATCATTAACAAGCGAAAAAAAAACATGATAAAAATCAAAGTGTATCACTAAATTCAGTTACTAAATTTGTCCAACATTTCATTGTCCACCCTATTTTCATGTTTTTTTGCAATCAATTTGTACTATACCTTAAACATTTTCAGATATTTTCTTGATTAAACGTAGCTGTATTAGCCTAAGGTGTCCTTATGTTGCAGCGAGTTGCTAGTAGTAGTAGTATTTCATGTTTTTTCATGTCATTCATACTATAATCAATAAACTTTCTAATATTTTTTTGATAAAACGTACATTTGTTGACCTCAGAGGGCTTAGTAGCGCAGTAAGTAACGCAGGTTTAAAGACGAGCGTTTGTCTTATAAAACCACAAAAAATTAGAAAAAAATGTTAAATATTCTTTCATTATCTATGCAATAGGATTAAAATTGAAGAATTTATACACAGTTTCAACTGGTTATTTTTTTTTTCTGGCATAGTTGAAAGGCCAATACCTTACCCTTTTCCATGAAAAGCAAAAAAAGTAGAATTTGTGAGAAACCCTTTTCCAAGAAAAGCCAAAAAAAAGTAGAATTTGTGAGAAATATTGAGATATATATTTGCATATTAGAGGGTTAGGGTAAAACATTACATATATTAAATGCGTAACCTACAGAGTTCTAAGTGCCAAGGAGATAAAATAGAACCTTTTTTTGCCCTCCCCCTCCCCTGAGTCGATTAATTTGAAATATCTGGCTTCATTGTACAGTCTACTGCACAGGTTTAAAGACGAGCGTTTGTCCTATGAAACCACAAAATTAGAAACAAATGTTAAATGTTCCTTCATTATTTATGCAATAGGACTAAAAATGAAGAATTTATACACAGTTTCAAGTGGTTATTTTTTTTGTCTGGCATAGTTGAAAGGCCCATACCTTACCCTTTTCCAAAAAAAAGCAAAAAAGTAGAATTTGCGAGAAATATTGAGCTATATATTTGCATATTAGGGGGTGAGGGTAATGCATTACATATATTAAATACGTAACTTGCAGAGTTCTAGGTGACAAGGACAAAAAATAGAACCTTTTTGCCCTCCTCCTCCCCTGAACCCCTTAAATTGAAATATCTGGCTTCCTTGTACAGTCTATAGTGCAGGTTTAAAGACGAGCGTTTGTCTTTTGAACCACAAAAAATTAGAAAAAAATTTGTTAAATGTTCCTTCAATATCTATGCAATAGGACTTAAAAGGGAGAATTTATACACAGCTTCAACTGGTTATTTTTTTATCTGGCATAGTTGAAAGGCCCATACCTTACCCTTTTAAGATTCCTTGACTTTTAGGGGGTGCTTACCTTACCCTTACCCTTTTCGAAGAAAAGCAAAAAAGGTAGAATTTGCAAGAAACTCTTTTCCAAGAAAAAACAAAAAAAAGGAGAATTTGCGAGAAATATTGAACTATATAATTGTATTTTAGGGGGCGAGGGTAAAGCATTACATATATTAATTAGGTAACCTACAGAGTTCTAAGTGCCAAAGACATAAAATAGAACCTTTTTTTGCCCTCCCCCTCCCCTAAGTCCTTTAAATTGAAATATCTGGCTTCATTGTACAGTCTATAGCGCAGTTTTAAAGACGAGCGTTTGTCTTATGAAACCACGCAAATTAGAAAACAATATATTAAATGTTCCTTCATTATCTACGCAAAAGGACTAAAAATGAAGAATTTATACACAGTTTCACCATACCTTACCCTTTTAAGATTCCTTGACTTTTAGGGGGTGCTTTTACCCATTTATTGAGATAGTATTAAACAAAAACAAAAAAATTCTTACAGCGATTGGACTATTTATCACTATACCCTTGGATAATGTGTTTATATTGCTATGTACACTGTTGTAAGAATCAAATCCACTTACACCCGAATTATATTATGAGTGAAAGTAACGGTAAATTGCATTCGATAATTAGATTAACCTATGTTATTAAAGAAATAGAAAAACAAGTATATGTCTTCTCTCATTTATACACAACCATCACCCTTGAAACAGTTTTATTAATCCGATAACATATTATCATTAATTTCCAGGCGCCTGGAAATCTGTAGGTTACGTATTTAATATATGTGATGCTTTACCCTCACCCCCTAATATGCAAATATATAGCTCAATATTTCTCCCAAATTCTACTTTTTTTTCTTTTCTTGGAAAAGGGTTTCTTGCAAATTCTACTTTTTTTGCTTTTCTTGGAAAAGGGTAAGGTATGGGCCTTTCAACTATGCCAAACAAAAAAAATAACCAGTTGAAACTGTGTATAAATTCTTCATTTTTAGTCCTATTGCATAGATAATGAAGGAACATTTAACATTTTTTTTCTGATTTTCTGTGGTTTCATAAGACAAACGTTCCTCTTCAAACCTGCACTATAAACTTTACAAGGAAGCCAAAAATTTCAATTTAAGGGGCTCAGGGGAGGGGCAGGGCAAAAAGGTTCTTTTTTATGTCCTTGGCACCTAGAATTCTGCAGGTTACGTATTTAACATATATAATACTTTACCCTCACCCCCTAATATGGAAATATATAGCTCAATATTTCTCGCAAATTCTACTTTTTTTTGCTTTTCTTGGAAAAGGGTAAGGTATAGGCCTCCCAACAATACCAGACAAAAAAATAACCACTTGAAACTGTGTTTAAAGTCTTCTTTTTTTGTCCTATTGCATATATAATGAAGGAACATTTAACATTTTTTTCTAATTTTGTGGTTTCATAAGACAAACGCTCGTCTTTGAACCTGCGCTATAGACTGTACAATGAAGCCAGATATTTCAATTTAATGGGGCTCAGGAGAGGGGGAGGGCAAAAAAGGTTCTAGTTTATGTCCTTGGCACCTAGAACTCTGCAGGTTACATGTTTAATATATGTAATGCTTTACCCTCACCCCCTAATATGCATATATATAGCTCAATGTTTCTCGCAAGTTTACTTTTTTGCTTTTCATGGAAAAGGGTAAGGTATTGGCTTTTCAACTATGCCAGACAAAAAAAAAATAACTAGTTGAAACTGTGCATAAATTCTTCATATTTAGTCCTATTG
Source organism: Artemia sinica (assembly GCA_027921565.1). Classification (NCBI taxonomy): domain Eukaryota; kingdom Metazoa; phylum Arthropoda; class Branchiopoda; order Anostraca; family Artemiidae; genus Artemia; species Artemia sinica. Next base: position 31,887,794 of record CM051274.1, on the reverse strand, counting down.
CATAGATAATGAAAGAACATTTAACGTTTTCTTCTAATTTTGAGGTTGCATAAGACAAACTCTCGGCTTTAAACCTGCGCTATAGACTGTAAATGAAGCCAGACATTTCAAATTAAGGGACTCAGAGGAGGGGGAGGGCAAAAAAAGGTTCTATTTTTTGTCCTTGTCACCTAGAACTCTGCAAGTTACGTATTTAATATATGTAATGCATTACCCTCACCCCCTAATATGCAAATATATAGCTCAATATTTCTCGAAAATTCAACTTTTTTTTGCTTTTCTTGGAAAAGGGTTTCTCGCAAATTCTACTTTTTTTAATTTTCATGGAAAAGGGTAAGGTATTGGCCTTTCAACTATGCCAGACAAAAAAAATAACTAGTTGAAACTGTGCATAAATTCTTCAATTTTAGTCCTATTGCATAGATAATGAAGGAACATTTAACATTTTTTCTAATTTTAAGTGGTTTCATAAAACAAACGCTCGTCTTTAAACTTGCACTGTAGACTGTACAAGGAAGACAGATATTTCAATTTAATAAGGCTGAGGGGAGGGGGAGGGCAAAAAAGGTTCTATTTTAAGGTATGCATTTTTCAACTATGCCAGACAAAAAATAACCAGTTGAAACTGTGTATAAATTCTTCATTTTTAGTCCTATTGCATAGATAATGAAGGAACATTTAACATTTGTTTCTAATTTTGTGGTTTCATAAGACAAACGCTCGTCTTTAAACCTGCGCTTCTAACTGCGCTACTAAGCCCTCTGAGGTCAACAAATGTACGTTTTATCAAGAAAATATTAGAAAATTTATAGATGATAGTATAATTGACATGCAAAAACATGAAATACTACTACTACTACTAGCAACGTGCTGCAACATAAGGACACCTGAGGCCAATACAGCTATGTTTTATCAAGAAAATATCTGAAAATGTTTAAGGTATAGTACAAATGGATTGCAAAAAAAAATGAAAATAGGGTGGACAACGAAATGTTGGACAAATTTAGTAACTGAATTTAGTGATACACTTTGATTTCTGTCATGTTTTTTTTTTGCTTTGTCAATGATTTTAGTTTAATATAGACTTTCAAGTACCACTTCATAGTAAGATTCGGGGGTTGTTTGGAGCAAGATCCTCCAATACTGACTTATTGTTTACTGTTAAACATCGAGGACAGTGAAAATAAAATCTGTTGTTCGAATGGGTTAATGTGATGTTTGAACTGAGCATGCTAATGGGTACGTTTTATCATGAAAATATCTCATAATGTTGAATGTATAGTAAGAAAGGCTTGCAAAAACATGATAATACTACTGGTACTAACAACTTACTGCGCTACTATGGCATCTGAGGTCAACAAATGTACGTTTTATCAAAAAAATATTAGAAAATTTACAAATTATAGTATGAATGACATACAAAAACATGAAATACTACTACTACTACTAGCAACGTGCTGCAACATAAGGACACCTGAGGCCAATACAGCTACGTTTTATCAAGAAAATATCTGAAAATGTTTAAGGTATAGTACAAATGGATTGCAAAAAAAACATGAAAATAGGGTGGAACGAAATGTCGGACAAATTTACTAACTGAATTTAGTGATTTGATGAATTTGGACTTATAATTTATTTTTCTCCTCCTGGAAATTTGGGGTAATGAGAGATTACGCTTTTATAGGGGGTGTGGGGACAAGGAAATGTCGAAAAAATTTAGTAAGTGAATTTAGCTCTTCGTCGATGATTTTAGTTTAATATGAACTTCCAAGTACCACTTCATAGTAAGTAAGATTCGGGGGTTGATTTGGGTGGGATCCTCACACACAAATAGGATAATTTGGTTGCGATGGCAACACTTTCTTTTTTGTCTTGTTTTTTCGCTAAACGTGGTTGTTCTTTTTTCCGTAAACTAAAACCCAAACATTATTAAAAAAAATAATCAAATATTATTAATAAAATCACATGTATTTTCTGAAAACTAAAAAAACCCATGTATATTTCTGAAAACTAAAACCCAACTTTGATAAAAAATCATGTACTATTAATAAAATCAAGTGTATTTTAAACGTGGTTGTTCTTATTTCCGAAAACTAAACCCCAAACCTTATTTTGAAAAAATAATCAAATATTAGCTAGGTTTGGTTTGGGTTTGATCCTCACACACAAATAGGATAATTTGGTTGCGATGGCAACACTTTCATTTTTGTCTTGTTTTTTTTCGCTAAACTTGGTTGTTCTTATTTCCGTAAACTAAAACCCAAACATTATTAAAAAAAAATCAAATATTATTAATAAAATCACATGTATTTTTAAACTTGGATGTTCATATTTCTGAAAATTAATTTCTGAAAACTAAAACCCAACTTTGATAAAAAATCATGTACTATTAATAAAATCAAGTGTATTTTAAACGTGGTTGCTCTTATTTCCCAAAACTAAACCCCAAACCTTATTTTGAAAAAATAATCAAATATTCTTAAAAAAATCACATGTATTTTAAACTTGAATGTTCATCTTTCGGAAAATTACAACCCCGCTTTATTAATAAAATCACATATATTTTAAACGTGGATGATCATATTTCTGAAAACTAAAACCCAACTTTATTAAAAAATCAAGTAATAATAATAAAATAACATATATTTTAAACGTGGGTGTTCTTATTTCTGAAAACTAAAACACAAATTTATTAAAATATCAAGTATTATTAATAAAATCACATATATTTTAAAAGTGGTTGTTCTTATGTCTGAAAACTAAAACCCAACTTTATTAAGAAATCAAGTATTATTAATAAATCACATATATTTTAAACGTGGGTGTTCTTATTTCCGAAAACTAAAACCCAACTTTATTAAAATATCAAATATTATTAATAAAATCAAATGTATTTTAAACGTGGATGTTCTTATTTCTGAAAACTAAAACCCAACTTTATTACAAAAATCAAATATTAAAATATAAAATCAGATGTATTTAAAGAGGGGTGTTCATATTTCTGAAAACTAAAACCCAACTTTAACAAAAAATCATATATTATTAAATCACGTGTATTTTAATCGTGGTTATTCTTATTTCCGAAAACTAAAACCCAACTTTATTAAAATATCAAATATTATTAATAAATCATATGTATTTTAAACGTCGATGTTCTTATTTCTGAAAACTAAAACCCAACTTCATTAGAAAAATCAAATGTTATTAATAAAATCACATATATTTTAAACGGGGATGTTTATATTTCTGAAAACTAAAACTCAACTTTATTAGAATATCACATATTATTAATAATTTCGACTGCCAATTTGTTTCAGAATTCCTATCAAGCCGAACATAAAAAAAACTACAACAACAACAACAAAACCCAATTTTAAACAGTTCGTTTTGCGTGAACCTATAGCTTTTAATCATGTTTGATCTTCTTTCAGGATAAATCTGTGAAATTTCCTATCAAATATAACCCTCATGCTTGGAATAACCCATTTTGTCGTAAATATCGGTCTACAGTGTCACCTGGTACCGGAGAAAAAAAGAAATACGCTCAAAGGAGCCGGTGGTACGTGATCAATGACAATGTTGAACCAAATATAAAATATGAGAAAGAATCCAGTATCTTAGAATACTCCCGTCCTGGTAGCGAAGAAAAAACAGAAATACGCTCAAAGGTGCCGGTGGTATGTGGTCAATGACAATGTTATACCAGATATAAAATATGAGAAAGAATCCAGTTTCCTAGAATACTCCCCACCTGGTACCAAAAAAAAAGGAATAGGCTCAAAGGAGCCAGTGGTAGGTATTCAATGACAATGTTGAACCAGATGTAAAATATGAGAAAGAATCCAGTTTCCCAGAATACTCCCCACCTGGTATCGAAGAAAAAAAGACATAAGCTCAAAGGAGCCGGTGGTGCGTGGTCAATGACAATGTTGGACCAGATGTTAAGTTAACAGATCCCAACAAAGAATGCCAGTTGAGAAGATGCTTCAACATATCGGGAAAAATGTAACTTTAGAAAAGAATTCGGAACTTGGTTGAGCTGCAAAACATTAAGTACCGAAGAAAAAAGTAAATCCTGCTGCAAAATTTTAGCGTGTTTGTGTTGTATTGTATGTTTACTGTGTTACCAATATGTGTCTTGAAATCTTAACGTTTTTCTTGAACGATATTGTACATATTAGGAATTACATAAAAGTATGTTAATGATAGTAAAACAATAAAAGAAATATATCCTTGGCATAGCGTCCGTAAACATATTTCATGTAATTTTGAGAAAAAGTTGGAGGGCGGGGGTAACCTAAAAGGCATTGTTACTTTTCCAAGGATAGCTAAAAGCCAATTTAATAACCCATTAGTCTGAAAACTAAACCCCAGCTTTATTTAAAAAAAAAATCAAATATTATTAATAGAATCACATTTATTTTAAACGTAGGTGTTCTTATTTCCGAAAACTAAAACCCAACTTTATAAAAAAAATAAAATATTATTAATAAAATCATATGTATTTTAAATGTGGATGTTCGTATTAAAAGTAAAACCCAACTTTATTAAAAAAAAATCAAATATTATTAATAAAATCAGATGTATTTTAAACTGGGATGTTCATATTTCTGAAAACTATAACCCAACTTTGTCAAAAAAATATGCAAAAATGTACCCAATGAGGCCTTGGATCATCCCCCACCTCCCAAAAAAATATTAAAGTTAATCATGGGTCTCAGACAACATACACCTAAAAAAGGCTATGAAAACTAGATAAGAAAACTGCGAAATAGTAAACCAAGCATCCCAAATCATAGGTTACATACAACAAACACCTACGAAAGGCTAGGAAATCTAGCTCAGAAAAGTCCAAAATAGCAAACTAGACATCCCAAATCATAAGTTTTATGCAACACCCACCTACGAAAAGGTTAACAAACCTAGCTAAGAAATGTCTAAAATGGTAAACCAAAGATCCCAAATAATAGATTTCAGACAATACACACCTATGACAGGCTAAGAAACCTAGGTCAGAAAAGTGAGAAATAGTAAACCAAGCACTCCAAATCATAGGTTTCAGACAACACACATCTACAAACGTTAAGAATTCTAGCTTAAGTGTGAATTTTTTATGGTTTAAGTATGTTTTATGTCTTTCTAAGACATGTAAAAAAAAGTTGAAATAAAATTATCATGTTAAAAAAAAAAGTTCAAAAAAATAAACTTTAAAAAAAGTATATAAAAAATGGGGGGATGGTCTCAAAAAGTTAGAGGGAGGGGGCCACTTGGAGGTTGGGGAGAGGGGACCCTTGGAGGTTGAGGTTCTTGGTGGCTAGGGTCATTGTTGGTTGCGGTCCTTGATGTTTCGTACCCATAATCGTCTCACTAGTTCATTTCTAAGGATTGTTCTGAATTTTTTTTATTAAAATTCTTTTCTTGGCATCTACATCTTTATTAGTATCAACTTTTTAGCATACTAGAATGCTAAAGCATATTTTATATTCACAGCACTGCTTAAATGGTATTTGTGTATTATACAGAACACAGTCGGAGAGTAAAGCTAGGTCAAGTCACAATGTCATCTTGACACATATGACTCTATTACTTTCAACTTTTTAGCATACTCAATTGCCAAAAAACAATGTTTTATATCGCCCACATCCCATATTTTGAACTTATCTATTATAACGAACATAGCCAAGAAGTAAAGAACTGCTATCTTAGGCTCGAAGCACATAAATTATAACAGAATGTTCACGAGGTGAAATTATTTCAACAGATAATACGCAGTTTCGACAACATCCTGTTACGTAAATTCAGTGCTGAAATACCCAGAAGTCGTGATGTCACTCCCAGTCGGATTCAGAGGGCTAGTGGCTGTGATCTCAGTACGCCCTGAATCATTTTATCGACCTAGGGTCTTGTAAGCGCAGGATTGGATACACGGCCTCTACTTATATCAGAAAAATACATTAAAGTGATTAGTGCTATGTACGAGAATAACACTGCTGCGATTAAGGTAGCAAATGAGGTTAGCAGCTCGTTGTATATTAAATTAGGAGTTAAGCAGGGTTGTGTTCTATCCCTCTTTATACGGATTATTTTGATGGACTTTGTCTTAAAGAGCACATGAAAGGCAATGGGAGACCAAGGAATCAAATGGGGAGGAAGTCTCCTGGACTTAGATTATACTGATGATTTAACCATCCTAATGGAAAGTCTGAGAAAAATGAATGAAGTTCTAGAGGTTTTGCGAGTTCAGGGTGCTAGAATAGGTTTGAAAATTAATGTTAAGAAGACCAAGTCACTAAGACTAGAAATAAGTGAAGATGAAAAGGTGACGTTGGGTAATGAAAAGATTGATCAGGTGAACAGCTTCACTTACCTTGGTAGTATTATTAGTAAAGATGGTGGGAGCAGTGAAGTTGTCAAAAGTAGATTAGCCAAGGCTCAGGGTGTTTTTTCACAATTAAAAAAAGTTTCGAAGAAAAGGAGGATAAGTCTACAAACAAAGATTAGAATATCAGAAGCTACAGGGATGACAGTGGTCAAATTTGGATCCGAAACATGGGCGCTCCGAAAAGCGGATGAAGATTTGCTAGATGTTTTCCAGAGAAATTGTTTAAGGATTGTTCTGGGTACCCGACTGTCTGACCGTATTTCAAACAATAGGCTATACGAAAAATGTGGTTCAATACCGCTCTCTAGGGCTATAATGAAAGATAGGTTGAGGTGGCTAGGGCACGTTGTGCGGATGAATGATGAAAGACTGCCGAAGATTGTTCTTTTTGGCCAACCGTCTAGGGCTAAACGGAAAGCTGGTCGTCCTCGTCTGGGGTGGGAGGACGTCAAAAAGAAAGATTTAAAGGAAATGGGAACTTCAGGGTGGGTGTAAAAAAGAAGGCTTTGAATAGATTGGGATGGAGGAGGAGCGTTCGTAGCTGTGTTGGCCTCAGGTGGCTTGGTGCTGCGGTGAGTTGTTAGTAGTAGTAGTAGTAGTAGATTTTTATGAGAAGTGTCCCAATTGAATATTTTGGGTATAAATGCTATAGAGTAAATAACAATATTTAAAAATTCAAAAGATAAAGGACCAAGCCCAGAGCTAATTCTCGGGAGAATATTAGTAGAAAGGGGGGTCCGACTCCCACGAGAACAAAACCCCTTCGAATCCCGATCCGGACATTCTTTTTAAAACTCCCACGAGAACCACGTGGTTTATGGTTTTCTTCCTTCAAGGTCGATTTATTTGCTGTTGTTTGTCCAGGTGTAATGACATTGGGGTGATTTACATAATCGATGGGGGAATTATTGATTCACGAAGGGGGAATTAAGAAACAATATGGTCATAGAGTCCCTAGGGAGAAAGATTGCGTAATCGCTCAATGACCTCTTTTTTCAAGATCGATTTATTTGTTGTTTCTATGTGTAATAACTCCGGGACGAAGGTTGCACATGCGCATTGAATTCTAACGGAACAATGTTATTGATCTAGGACTCAAGGGGGAAGTGAATTTCCGAGAACTTGATTGCGTAATCGATTGGGAATTTTATTGATCCGATAACGGGAAACAGTTAGATCACGTGTTTCCTTCTCAGCCAATCAGCGAGTCGGTTACATCCCCCTTCTCAGCCAATCAGAGGGCTGGTTACATATTAGCGGCGGAGGGAATATAAGGAAAGGGTTTTTTGCTGAAGTTTTATTAGTCTGTGAATAGAATTCAAAGGAGTGAGAAGAAGAAGAACAGTTTGACTTTACTCATTTGGATATATATTTGTGTGTTGATGATGAGTGGAATGTTTACCCTATTAGAAGTTGATAGTGGAGTTGATGATAATAATACAAGAGCACCAAACGTTGCGGTGGAAATCACGAAAGGATCACGGCTTTGTCTGGAATGGGATGCAGTTTATGCAAGATATGTGATATCCTTGAGCAAATTTAAAATGGAGGATCCATTATGTTTTGCCGCTAAAGTTGATATAGCACATGTGAATAGACTTCAATGTGCTTTAAGTGCATTGGTGAAACATATTGAAGACAATAAACAGTATCGCTAATTGTACATGCTCTGTATTATTGATGTTGTTGTTGTAATTATTCAATAAAATTGTTTCGAAATCGAAAATGTTTTCTTTCTTTTCTGGTTAGGCTATGGGGCTAACGAATCAGGGTCAGTCTAGAGTCAGCAGTCGGAGTGAAAGGATTGAAAAATGAATAAATTTGAGAAAGAGAGAATTAGATCAAATCTAGTGTTTATGGAAAAACATTTGATTTTGGATGATGATTTTCTCAAGTTATCTCTTAAACGCGGGATATTCTCTTGTCAGGGAACACTTGACAATATAATGAGGAGTGATTCTCCCCCATTGGACTATTGTATGAAACTTTTAAAATGTGATTCAAATGCTTATAGTCAATTTATTGATATATTAATTGGAACAAAGCAGAATCATATTGTGGATATACTTTTGAAAATATTGCCAATGGATTCAATGTAGATGGCTCCCCCCGTCATTCGAAAGAGGTAACGTTACAGAGCTACTCCTCTCCCCCATTTCCCTCTCATTGAATTTATGGAGCGAGGATGATCAGTTTCGTTTTAGCTGTGAGCGAGTTGACATCGGAAACCGAAAAATGTTCTATATATGTCCATTGTGCATGTACACTCTTGGCAGTTGGACTCAATGTGAGAATTGTACAGTTATAGATGACTATAGTGAAAAGTGTAAATTATGTAATCCTTGTAAATTACATAGAGGTTATGCAGTACAAATTAAAGGATGTAATTCATGTCTTGAGGAGGTATGTGACTCTCATCCTAGAGGACACCTGTGCTCCAATTGTCACTATGATAAATGTGATCAGTGGGAGAATACTTACCCCGCTATGATTGGAAAGAATCCCAAACGTGATTTTAGTTTATTTCTACGAGATTGGTATCGTCGTGGATTTAAATTATTCTGGGAAGAGGAATCTGGTCTACGATTCAACTGTTGGGGTAACAAGACAATTTGGTTTCTACGTCATCGTTGTGATGACACTACCTACTATGACTATAAACCAAGTGATTTTTATTTGGCTGTGACGGAATGTGATTCACCATTTGAAAACATTGTATGTGATATTGCTTCAAATAGACAGATTGAAACTCGTGAATTTCATAATATGAATGCAAATAGTATCATTGACTATACAAAGAGATATGACAAGAGTGAAGTTACATTGTACTGTAGAAAATGTGACCCTGACTTTGCAGTCAATCAAGATCAATATACAGTGAATCCAAATGATTTACCAGCATTAGTGGTTCACGACAGTTGCCTATACATCGAAGATGAAGAAATCGGAACACAAAATATAGTAGTGCATGGAAGCCGCAGCTTTTAGTCGTTAGATCCTGAACCCTCTTCCGATTTTGAATAATAGTTTTCCCACTGCTCTCAATATAGTTGCTGATGTGAGGTGTGTAGAATGTATAGGGTAGACCAAGAGGATCAAAAAATTCAATCGTCTTCATTGTTTGAAAGATGCACAGCCAATGACCCGTCAGCACAGTCGACGGACTGCTATTAACAATAATCAAGGTATTGTTGACACTTTGAATTTTTCCAAGAAAGTCCGATGGCAGACAATAGGATTTGTACTGGGACATGTAGGGGTCCATATTAAATACATTGATTATTTGACTGGTGTTCATGGCGCCAAGTCTAGTAGAACACTGCCTTCGGGAGTGATTTCCCAATAGGTTTCATATTGATTTAGTGAGATTAGTGCAATACTCTCAGCCAATGGGTCGGCAAATGTACACTCTAAACGCACACTCCCCGTACGTACTATGCTCATATCCTGTGTACCTGACAAATCCAGTACAATGATACCATGTGTTTTAGCAAACATATCTTCGGTTATACCATTTTCAAATAGTTGTGAGTCATGGTCTAGGGTTTGCATGGTCAACTCGTACAATGTTCTGTAGGATTTATTAAAAGATAGATTGTAGAGTGGGATGCCGTTTACTTTGCACACAAGAGATGAAAGTCCAAACATCTCGAATTTATGTGGGCATTCAGTCCATGATCCTATTGCACTGGTGCTTTTTACAAATGCCAAAGCCAATTTCGAGGGGATTTCGCCATTGATAAAGGATGAATCGGTGAAGGTACGTGAGCCCATTGCAATATGACGCTGATTGTTGATTGTATGAGGAACAAGTAGTTTAATATTATTTCCATTGGCTCTCAGTTTTTCCACGGCCAAAGCAACAGAACTCATGACCTGTTGTTTGCGTACATGAAGTATTGCCGAGGTGAGGGAGAGACTTACATCAGGATTGGCAGCAAGTTCCTTTCTCAATATGAAATTGGAGGGTGCAAGCGTTAGTTTTATATCCACTTTAACGTTGGGCGGCAGCCATTGGGGTATATTAAATATTTCATGATATATTTTTCCAACTAGATGTAATTCACTAGTTGTAGCATTTTTAAGTGCATCTGTACTATCAGTATTAGTAATATATTCATATCCATTGGAGGTGCCTCTCAATTCCTTGTATGACTTGGGTGTCATCAGCATGAATCGCATATAGCTTGTATAATTTGAGAGATTGTTGCTTGTGCTCACCAGCGTGCCGTTGATGTAGACACTAATTTGACGAAATAAATTATGTAATATACAATTTTCATAGGATATTCCATCGGCCCGAATTGGCATTGTATTATCGGATTTCCGAACTTTCATTTGCAAATCTATAAATGTTGAAGACATGTCCATAAAGTAGTCTTCATTGGAATAAATTTGAAAGTGGATATTATCGGAGAGGGGTAGTTGTGGATAAAATTGTTCATAGTATCCATGCTTGACACTCACATCAACATTTTCAGCATTGAATAGATTCAATGAGGCGGTGATTGAAGGTTGAGAATCCTTATGCGGTAGGTAGGACATTTTAGGAGAAGAAATCTAGTTTCGATCTAACAATTTTCTTCCTGGGACTTCTGTTTACAGCACGTGTCGGCTTTTTCCTTATTTTCTTTGACAAGAGGGATGATGTCTTTCGTTTCCGACCTGAGTGGAGACTGATGAGGGATGCATTGTTTCTTGACCTTTTTAAGCCTTTACCATTTTGTTTTAATCTCTCGCCAAGGGTTCGCGCACTGGACCTAAGATTTTCCGAAGCACTTTTTTTAAAATCCTTGCCAGAGCCCCAATCGTATAGTGTAGAGGATGCAAAATCTGTCGCAGCCGGTACAAGATATTGACTGGCAAGGGGTAGTGAAGAGCGAAAGAGCTTAGCAAACCAACTGCCAAGACCGTAGCCAGACATTGACGAGCGACCCTTGTAGTAGTCCATTCCATTGCCCTGTTGTCTTGGGCCAAGAGTATTAACATAGCAGTCAATATCAGGACAAGTGAATACCACTTTTTTATTAGACATCTTGCTTTTGAACGATGGGTCGAAAATCGCATGTAATCACAGCCAAACCTTTTGAAATTGCTATGGGATCACCCAATTCGGTTCTTAGTGTTAACTGACAGAGTTCCAAATAGGAAGTGTTTACGGGAATATACTGAAGATGCTTTATATTGTAGTGGTGAATATGTTCTTGATTGGTTTTTCGTTCAAGAACTCGTAGGAGGGGGACATTTGAATTACCAACCCGAGATGTTTCCACAAATGAAGCGTAGAGAAATATACAAGTGTCTGTGGTGAAGGCAGGCGGATAGTCAGCAAAAATGAAATTAGTGTTTCCGGCACTTTTACCATTGATTATATTGAGCTTAAAGCCAAGAACATCCTTTAGATTATCATTGAGAATAACCTTTTCACTGGCAATAGGTGAACTAATGTAGATCTTACCCTCCTCCTTTGAATAGTTGAAATGAAAAGCTCCCTTTTTACGAGCGGAAATTCTTTTATTAATAGAATGACATAAATCATTCATACAGGTGAGTTCCTCGTAGGGTAATTCAATGTACGGATAATTCATCCAATTGATTTTTTGAATTTGTTCTTGATCACTTGAGGATGGTGGAGGCGGTCAATCATTGGGTCTAATTTTTATATCATATTTACGATCTTTTCTCAGGATGTCGTAGGTATTTTTGAGAATACAGTAGACAAGAGCCACTTCATACTTTCCGTCGAATTTGATGGTGGGGGAGAGTTTCGTCCAAAAATCACTTGTTCTATTCAAGTCATTGTAGAGAGGATCGGAAACATTGGACATGAACGTCACATAGAAATCATTGGGCATTGTCAATATCTTCAGCACTGACCCAAGAATCAAAATCTGAGTTGTATCCTAGCCAGCGAACAAACAACTGTCTCTTGCCATGATGTGTACGACTCTTTAATATCTTTTCAATTTGATAAATTTCACTAGTGTTTCTAACTTTTTGCAGTTCATATTCATAAAAACCGCCGAGAATCTCATCATCTTTGGTGTCTCGCAGTCGATATGTCGTGGGCTCGGTGTCCAGGATTTTGGACACTTTAAAAAGTTCAGTGCTCCATAAATAATTCCTCTTTTCAAAAATATTGGTGGTTCTATTAATTCGAACAGTATCACCAACATTGAATTTCTTCTTCACATTTTTTTTCTCTTTTTCACCATTGGAGTATTGCTTTAGAAAAGCATCAAATGTATTTTCATTGCAGTGAACATCCCGAGGGCTTGAGTTGGACAGAGATCGATGGGGTCGATGGTTATATATCTGCATGATTTTATCTAAATCATGAATAAAAGCCGATGTATTTTTCAGGGTACAATATCTTGAAATTAATAGACGAATCGTTCTTATTAATCGTTCAGCCAATGCAGCCTTTATCGGGCTGTGACTATGATAAAGTGTTGTATTATATTTCATAAGAACCTTTTGCACATGGGGATTAACAAATTCACTGCCACGATCCGATTGAATTTTTCTATATGAATCCTGTTCTAGAATACTTTCAATGGCCCGAGCAACTTCAACACCTCTCTTCGATCGCAGTGGAATGGCATAGGCATAGCGACTAAAGACACTGATTGCCACCAGAATATATTTGTAGGGCGCATTGTGACGCTGTTGAATTGCGTCTAGAGTTAAAAGATCCATTTGCATTATATGCAGAGGGAAAAAGGCTTTAGTTTGTCGATATTGTTTGATGCGAAGCCTGTGATTTCGATGCAGTGTGTAACTCGGTTCATTCTCTAGATACTCTTTTGCATTTTTCAATGTGGTGGTGCCGGAGACAGCTTTAGAAAGAGTGGTGGGGGAACTTAAACTCCCCGCCTCACCAATATTTTCATAGACACCTTTCAGAACTTCATCCATTTTGAGCGTAAACACCTAGTGTAATGTCCACTCCCCTTTTGCACACTGGAGGGTGAATCAATTCGTATTCGCTTTTGACTAGCAGCCACAGGTGTTGTAAAATCATTGCTGCTGCTGATAGTATTTTCAAATACTGAATCTTCTTCTTCTTTTTTAAATGGTGTTGTTGGTGTTGGAGGAGGACTATATTCTCTTAGTTTCTTTAGAATTTGCTTATTGCCAATAAGACTTTTTGGAAAGTTTGATACACACAGAAAGGTGTATAGATTATTGTCAAAGGATAAAAGTCCTTTACGATTCGTCACCATATTACAAATTAAATCAACTAGATTATAACTTTTTCCCTGAATTATAATTCGTTTCCCTGTGCTATCGACTTGAACTTGATGTTCATCAGCAGTTTCCAACATGAGATAAGATAATACTCTTTTACTCTGTTCTCGATAGGTGAGTGGCAATAGGTTTCCAATTTTTGATACAATTGAATTCAATTCCTTCTCCTTTGATTGCACTGCTGCAGAATCTTGAGGAGATGTTTCCAGTTTAGAGGGATCAGTGGCGGCGGCGGCAGGTCTCTCACGATAAGGTTTATGTTTGTCCACACGTCGCAATGCATCTTGAAGTAAAAGCAGTTTTTTGTCATTGGCAATATTCTCATTGTTAATGAATTTGCTTAGATTGTCTTCAAAATGTTCGACGGGCGAGAGGACAAGTTCAAATGGTGTCAATTTATAGGGTTTTGCCATTCTCTAGAGAAAACTGTTTGCCATTCTCTAGAGAAAACAAGTCCTGCAATTATTGGCAGTAAAAGTGTGAAAAAGCCACCGCCTGCTTGAAGGAGCCGTTTTCTTTTAAATTTTTTTCCCTTGTTTTTACAAGCCAAGGTGCGTACAGTGGAACGATGTTGCTTTGTATGTTGTCTAACACCTTCTGGCAGTTGAACATTGCCCTCAGTTAAATTTAAACAAAGTTCAGATATTAGATTAATGAAATCATTGTCAACACCATGTTTGAGTATAGCCTTCCTAAGCAAGGGTTTTGAAGTGCTTAAAACGGAAAATAAATGCCGTTGTTCGTGTAGTTTCTTCAGTGTCATAATGGCAACTAATAGCCTTTTCTACTGTTCACCGGAAGATATACTGTAATTTCATTGTTGAAAATGTCGGTGACTACACGTAGATCCTCGGGTGTGCTCTGATTAAGATCCAGCAAAATGTAACCGTAGGGCTTGCTAGTCACCTGAGTGTACGCTGACAACAGAAATTTAGGGGCGCCGGGGAATTTAGCTAGAAATTTAGCTAGAATCACGAACAACTCGATAGATAATATAGACGGTGCAATTCAAAGCAAGGGTTCGCATACATTTGCTCTGATGAAACAGATTGTGTAGAACCAGAGTAACGGAAATGTGTTCATGGTGGGAGCGAACAGTGAACAGTTGTAGCATTTCCTGCGAGAACTGTTCAATGGATTCAGCCAAATCATCAATAATCAACCACGAGTTCGATTCAATACTATTGAAAACATCAAGTCCCCGTATGAATTGTATTGGTATGGTTGTGGCAATCGCTTTTATTTTATCATAGGACTCCTGCCAAATACTATAGCAATAGTAGATTTTTTTCGGCTTCTTCAAAAACATTTTTTCGCAATTTTGAATTATTTTAGCTAAAAGTGTTGTTTTCCCCGACATTGAGGGACCACACAGAAACGATCTGAAGGGTGTTTTAAATTGATACATGCTGCTGCTGTTGACAACAGTCGGACTACAACTAACTGTAAATCATACGTGTCCAATGAATAAGTAGTAGCAATAATTTTCCCCATAGATCTATCTATTCAAGAACAACAACAAAAAAAACAATATTTCATGGCAGCATTTATTTCGGCACTGCATGAAAACAAATATTTGTTCAACATGAACTGCAACGATAAAAATAATAACACTTGTTCAACAAGAACAGTTAAAACACTTTGTTTTCATTTTACACTTTGTTTTGTTTTCATTTTACGATAAAAACACTTTGTTTTCATTTTACGATAAAAACACTTTGTTTTCATTTTACAATGATGGCGTTAGAATTGAGGTATGTCCCCCTCCCCCCTTTCACCAATGTCCTAAATATATTGTTAGTAATTATTTTGAAAATAATCCCGTTTCACTTCTCCAAATAGAGATTGCGTAGACCTGCGCTTAATTATTGCAATTGTCTGAAAAACCGTTTTAATTTGAGGGAGAAAAACAATCCCCCTCCCCTTTCAGCAATGTCCTAAATATATTGTTAGACCTTAATTTAAAAATAACTCGTTTCACTTCTCCAAATACAGATTGCGTAGGCCTGCGCTTAATTATTGCAATTGTCTGTAAGTGTTTTAATTTGACGGAAAAAACAATCCCTTTGGCTAAGCCACAAACGTAAATACACAGGAAAAGGGGTGACAAAACTATTTATATTCTTGCGCGGAGCTTTATGTCAAAACAGAGCGGCATAATGCCTTAAGAATTGACAGAAGTCAGTTACAGAAAAGATCACAATACAGAAAAGCAAGAATTTTATCGAAAAAAGAGAAATATTTCTGTTTGAAGAATTATACTTGTAAAAACAATGGAGGGTTTTGAGGGGGGGGGGGGTTAGGTAGTAAAAAGAACATATTTTATGTTTTCTATCGAGTATAAAGATAGCATGGTGGAGTTTTTTTTTTGGGGGGGGGAGGGGGGACTTACCTAAATATACTGGAGGGTGACCAATTATAATCTTGCGGAAATGTTTTGTCAATTTAGCGGCTTAATGGCTAAGGGATTGACATAAAGTTGACTGTCACTTTTAAATAGGCTTACAGAAAGAATAAATTTATTTCTATTGGAAGAATTATACTTGTAAAAACAGTGGGGGTTTGAGGAGGGTTTAGGTAGTAAAAAGAACATATTTTATGTTTTCTAGTGAGTATAAAGATAGCATAGTGGAGTTTGTATTGTGGGGAGGGGGGACTTACTTAGATATACTGGAGGGTGACCAAGGAAAATAATTTTATTTTGAAAATAAAAAATGAAAATGTACTCACATTGCTAATTGTGGCTGTCAAGGCTTCAAGCTCATCAATAATATCCATTCTTGTTCTTTCAACTGTGTCACAATACTTTATGATAATTTAATCACAATGCCTGTCCGTTATATACGAAATCTCAAGGGCGAATTGGTATACAAAGGGAAAATCATATGTAAGCGAGTCTCTGACTGGTCTAGAAGGAGATGTAACCGAGTCTCTGATTGGCTGAGAAGGAAACACGTGATCCTGTTTCCTATTCCTGGATCTTAACATTCGCCCCGAGCGTGCACTTGACCAAAACAACAACAACAAATAAACTTCCCCGGAAACAATTTATTCCCCTTTCATAAATCCATAATTCCCCGAGCGATTATGTAAATCACCCCTCATGTCATTACACGAATCTTAGCATTCGCCCCGAGCGTGCAGTTGGCCAAAACAACAACAACAAATAAACTTCCCCGGAAACAATTTATTCCCCTTTCATAAATCAATAATTCCCCGAGCGATTATGTAAATCACCCCTCATGTCATTACACGAATCTTAACATTCACCCCGAGCGTGCGCTTGACCAAAACAACAACAACAAATAAACTTCCCCGGAAACAATTTATTCCCCTTTCATAAATCAATAATTCCCCGAGCGATTATGTAAATCACCCCTCATGTCATTACACGAATCTTAACAACAACAGATCGATAATCCTTGAATAAATTATGTAAAAAAGTTGTAGGTGGCAGCAGGGGTGAGTCGTGGGAGTCAATAAGGCCTTTCTACTGAAACACCGGTTCTGGGGTCGGTTTGTGGATGATGTTACATCTGTGTGGGAGCATGGAGAGGAGTAACTTAACTCTTTCTTAACTCATCTAAATACTTTGGACTCTAACCTTCAGTTCACTTTAGAACTAGAGCATAACCACAAACTTCCTTTTCTAGATGTCTTAATTTTTAATAGGTCTCCTGGCCTTGAATTTTCTATTTATACTCGTAGAAAGCGTACGCATAACTATAGGT
Source organism: Artemia sinica (assembly GCA_027921565.1). Classification (NCBI taxonomy): domain Eukaryota; kingdom Metazoa; phylum Arthropoda; class Branchiopoda; order Anostraca; family Artemiidae; genus Artemia; species Artemia sinica. The sequence continues at coordinate 31,870,430 of CM051274.1, read as the reverse complement.
ATTTGCATTTTTCCTACAACCACTCTCCCTGCATAAAAAGAGGTGTTGTTATTTCTTTGGTTGACCGATTAATAAGAATATGCTCGAAGCCTCACATAGTCTCAGAATTTAGATATATTAAGGACATTTTATTTTGCAATGGCTACCCTATAAAAATACTTCTTATCATTATAGAAAAAAAGAAGAAAAAAGTCAGAAGACAATGCATCAAATCCACGAAACCCAACAGTTATCGTCCCATTCGTGGATGATAAGAAACTTTTCACTGTTCTACCCTACATTCCGAAATTGAATAACAAGCTGAAAAGAATCTTTATAAACATAAACATAATGTCACCTTTAAAAATTCAAATACTATACAGAGCTTTTTCAACAACGGCAAAGATAAAATAAGCCCCATTCTGGGTAGTGGTGTTTATAGAATTCCTTGTTCTTGTGGCTGTTTTTATGTTGGTAGAACCAAAGGGCAATTGCGGGAGATGTTACCTGAACATAGGTCCTCAATTGACAAGGCCATGAGGCTACGCCAAAGGCCTGAGGTTTTTGATACCGCCTTGGCTCAACATGTATATGAGACTCCACACCATTTCATTTTGTTTGACGAAACCTCCATTGTTGCCCCCGTTAAAGGTCTCACGTAAGTTTTCAGGGAGGTAGTTGAAATAAAAAATCACATTCACCAAAAGGTAGCTCTCAGTAGAGAAACTGGAAAAACTTTTCTAAGTCCCACTTATGATGAAATTAGTAATTCTGATCATTTTTATATACATTCACAAAAATATATTGTGCAATCAAATAGAATATATGATAATAATCTAACTGGAAAGCGATGGCCTTTAAAAGTGTTTTACGTAAAATAAAATTGTGAAATGCCATTTAGACTTGCGTTTTTTTATTCAGTTACCCTTTCACCGTTACTGAGAAACGGTCGTCAAATTTTAGTTTTGTGTTTTTATTTTGGGGTTTGGTTTTTTATATTTTTATCAGTTTTATTCTGCACAGAGGACGGTCAACCGGAGGTCTTGACCAAATTATCTGCATAATTTTTCACTGGCTGTTAATTGTCCTCGTCTTCTTCCTTTTTTTGTAATTTTATGTTTTATAATGTTTAGCCAGTGTGGTCTCAGAAATTATTTACGACTAGCTTACGGGAAGCTTTTGACCAAGTCTGTTCTTAATTATTTTGATTTGTCTAAAAAACACGCCAACTTTATTAGTCAACAAGAATTTTTACAGCATTGTAGAGTAAAAAGAATTCTTCCGAATTCTCTTCGTTTCCGTCTAAACCTAGGTACACACTCCGAAAGGCAATTCAGTGATAGGATTGGTTTTCAGTCATTAATTCACATTTTAAAAGACCAAAAAAGCGACGTTTTTTCGTCGCTTTTTTGTTTTATATTGTTTTGTAATGTTTAGCCAGTGAGGTCTCAGAAATTATTTAACAGCAGTCAATCTTTGCTCGTGGTTTGTCATAAAAACCATATAATAGGTATAAATCTAAATGTTCAAATGAAGGATAGCTTTCAAATGATGTGCTGTATGATAAGCTATGACAAAAATGAAAGACCTCGTTTGGGCTACCTCTAGACTACCTCCATAACAGTAAAAAAAATAAAATATAATTGAATATAGTCATGCGACACCTCATTTGAAAGCTCTCCTGACATAAAGATTTTAAATATCCATGTCTTATCCAATATTTCTTCAACCAAATTTGAATTTGCCATGTTTTTCTTTGGGAGGTACTTACATTCAGAGGTAGGAGGGTTTATAGAGCTAGGACATTCCTAGGCAAGGAAATCTTCTCCATTTAATATATATTTTTCTATAACGAATCTTTTTACGAATTTTCATTTTTCTTGTTTTGACATGGAGGGTTTGAGAGGAAAGGGGAGATGGGAAGCAAAAGAGTATTTGTGTGGCCCTTTTAGGTTTGATGTAGAAAACAATGCTAGAAACATGCTCAGAAGAAGGATATTTTTCGAATGATATGCTGTTTGATAAGCTTTGACAAAAAAGAAAGACCTCATTTGGGCTACCTCTAGACTACCTCCATAACAGTAAAAAATAAAATATAATTGAATATAGTCATGTGACACCGCATTTGAAAGCTCCCGACATAAAAATTTTAAATATCCAAGTCCTATCCAATAGTTTTTGAACCAAATTTGAATTTGCCCTGTTTATCTTTGTGAGGTACTTACATTCAAAGGTAAGAGGGTTGTTAGAACTAGGACATTCCTAGGCAAGGAAAACTTCCCCATTTAAGATATATTTTACTATAACGAATCATTTTACAAATTTTCATTTTTCTTGTTTTGACATGGAGGGTTTGACAGGAAAGAGGAGATGGGAGGCAAAAGAAGATATGTGTGGCCCTTTTACGTTTGATGTAGAAAATAAAGCTAGAAAAATGTTCAGAAGAGGGACAGATTTCAAATGATGTGTTGTTTGATAAGCTTTACAATAAAAGAAAGACCTCATTTGGGCTACCTCTAGACTACCTCCATAACAGTAAAAAATAAAATATAATTGAATATAGTCATGCAACACCTCATTTGAAAGCTCCTGACATAAAGATCTTAAATATCCAAGTCTTATCCAATAGTTTTTGAACCAAATTTGAATTTGCCAAATTTTTTCTTTGAGAGGTACTTATATTCAGAGGTAGGAGGGTTTATAGAGCTAGGAAATTCCTAGACAAGCAAAACTTTGCCATTTAATATACATCTTTCTATAACAAATCTTTTTACAAATTTTCATTTTTTTTTTGTTTGGACATGGAGGGTTTGAGAGGCAAGGGGAGATGGGAGGCAAAAAGAGGATTTGTGTGGCCCTTTTAGGTTTGATGTAGAAAACAAAGCTAGAAAGATGTTCAGAAGAAGGATAGCTTGCAAATGATGCGCTGTTCGATAAGCTGAGATAAAAAAAAATAAAGACCTCATTTGGGCTACCTCTGGACTACCTCCATAACATTAAAAAATTAAATATAATTGAATATAGTCATGTGACACCTCATTTGAAAGCTCCTGACATAAAGATTTCAAATATCCAAGTTTTATCCAATAGAAGATCTATGTGAGATTTGTAAAATCTGGTGAAAATCTTGAGGGGACAAAATGTGATATAATAAGGATTTGAAATTTAGTATTTTGTTACTAAAGATGTATCTTTTTGGATACGTTGGCAAATTTTTACCTGGATTTCATAGAACAGTCTGCTTTGAATAGTTTCCAGTTAAAACACTCAATCTGGTTTCGTTTCGTTGATGATATCCTTTCTGTTTGGGAACATGGACAAGACTCTCTAAGAGATTTTTTGGCACATTTGAACTCTTTTGATTCGAATCTCCAGTTCACAATTGAACTCGAAGATTCGAGTAAGCTACCATTCTTGGATGTTTTGATTATAAAAACTACTCATAGCCTTGAATTTTCTGTATACAGAAAGCCGACTGATAATGATCGATATCTACATTTCTCTTCCCATCACCCTCCTTCTGTGAAAAGAGGGGTAATAATCTCTTTAGTCGACAGAGTTTTAAAAATTTGTTCCCGTCATCATATAAACTCTGAATTAAACTATGTCAAGGACGTCAAGGATATTCTTTTCTGCAATGGTTACCCAATAAAACTTATTGAAAATATCGTAGATAGACGATTAAAAAAGATAAGACAACAAAATAGGGAGCTCGTCCCCTTGATTCAGTTACCCCGGCAATTAAGAAAAAAACTTTTATCGCTTTACCATACATCCCGAAACTTGGCGATAAACTTAAAAAAAAAATTAAAAAACATAATCTCTCTGTTTCTTTCAAATCGAACAAAAAGTTGAACACTTTTTCAACTCAGGAAAGGATAAAACTGATCCTGTACTGGGTAGTGGTGTCTACAGAATCCCGTGTTCATGTGGGAAATTTTGCATCGGTAGGACCCATCAACAACTAGGTGGACGTTTGCATGAGCACAAAATTTCAATAGATAAGTCCCTGAGATTAAAAAATAACAATGACAACTTGGATTCGGTATTGGCTTCGCATATTTTTGTAAATCTGACCCATCTGGTTCTTTTGACGAGGCAACCTTAATATAAACTTTAAATGGCCTACCACAAACTTTTAAAGTGGTAATTGAGATAAAAAAAAATACATGAACCAAAATTTAGCAATAAATAGAGATACTGGAGATATTTCATTAAGCCCAATTTACGACAGTTTAATTTTGAAGGACTTAATCAATATTTTCACCCGGTATAACTTAAAAGAACCTATTTGCACATCTAATGAAAACCGAAACTGTAGACCAGCTAAAACTATTGCAAGGCAAAAGATCCTTAATCTATCATCTTGGTAAATTCTTTTTCATTGATTCCTGCCTGGTTTGTATTTAGTGTCTGTTCTGTCATTGTCAGGTAAACTTCGAAAGGTTAGATTTTCGTTTTTTTTTCTTTTTCTTTTTTGTTTGGCACTGAGGACGACTTGGCGGAAGTCCTTGTTGAAATATTTGCTTATTTCTTCTTCTTCATGGTTTTCCACTGGCTGACAAAATCCTCATTGTTTCGCCTTTTTTGATTTTATTTTTCATTTTGTTATTTTCTTTCCTCTCTGAGTTTCATTTGTCATGTATAGCCAGTGTGGTCTAAGAATGTATTTATATTAACTTAAAGACCTATCCCCAGGGGCTCTGGGGATGGGGGCGGGTCATTTCAATCTAAAGGTACAGTTTTGGAACCTTTCAACTATGCTGTAAAAACAGCGATCTCAAAATTTTTATGATACAATCTTCGAGAAAAAAGGGACGCGTAAAGGAAGCTAGTTCCCCTCTATCTTTTCGGTCACATAAAAAGGACAAAAATTTTTAATTTCTGTTCAAATGAGCCCTCTCCATATGATCTTGAACTTTTGGCTTAATATTGACATTTCTGGCCACAAGAAACCATCTAAATAGGTCACGGCTTTAAAAAAGAATTCGTATTTTTCCCAGAGTGGCTGTATTGAACCTGTTGTGACATCAAGAAAAGGGTCAAACTGCCTGCGGTTAGAAGACAAGCGACAAGGAGAATCCATATACAGAAGCCTGCCGAGTGCCGGGGCTCGGTGGCGAAGCCGCCAGGCACCCAGTACTATATATATATATATATATATATATATATATATATATATATATATTATATATATATATATATATATATATATATATATATATATATATATATATATATAATATATATATATATATATATATATATATATATATATATATATATATATATATATATATATATATATATATATATATATATATATATATATATATATATATAAATTATTTCGATAACGGCTTCATATTTTTTTAATGGATTTTATGGGATTTTCTGGCCTATAAAGACTATCTAGATAAGTTACGAGTTTGAGAAAAATTCCTTAAGAGCCTGAATTGTGGATAAAAAGGTAATTGCACAAGAAAAATATGATTGAGAGTGAAAATCATATGATTAGCGTCATATTTATGAGTACATTTCAAGAGAAAAAATTTATATTGTTTCCTGAAATTTTAATGAAAAATTTAAATGAAGAACAAATACATATAGTCAGAATACTTCCGTCAGCAACAATTACAACGCGTCAAAAACAATTTGATAGCAATTGGCAACCGAAAATGATTATAAAATTACGACATATCGTACAATGCCAATTGGTGATCAAACTTTGACAGATCATTTTTGTCACTTCTTACCACAGTTTATATAATATACCAGTAAGTTTACCGCAGATGATTTCTGGCTCTTCATTCTCGGTGCGAACATTAAGGTCCTCCCACTTATTTCTGCACTTATTGTCCACTTATTGGTTGAGCCGGCCAAGTGGTTTTGTCAGTACTTGTTCCGTAGTGATTATTCTTTGTCTACCCGTGAAAAGATCTAATGCCGCTTATGTTTATATCTGCAAAAACGTTCTCTGGAGCACTCGCACCTCGGTCTGGGTTTTTATAATGGGTGAGATAGGGAAAGATCATACTGGATAATTATATAAACTGTGCTTCTTACTTATGCTTAGAAGTGAGGTGAGATTTTGAGCCAACAATAGTTTTAAAGTCAAAAAGATTATGCAACAGCAAAGGTGTATCGAGGACTTTTGTTCGGGAGAAAAAAGGACTTTGAAAAACGCATCAAAAATTTGTTTTTATGATTTTGTTACGTTTTCTGAGCCAGATAATATTTTAGGGGGGGGTGTTTTCCTATCCCCTCACACAAAAATCCTGAATCTGCCCTTGCCTGCTGCACATTATTTATGAAAGTTAAAATTTTTATTTTGATAGGTGCCGTGAAGGTAAGCTAAAAGCTGTGAAGGGAAAATATCTCCCCAGCTGGTTGTTTCCAATTACTTTCATCTTGTAGTAAAAGGACTAGAACCCTCAATTTATGATCAGATGATCATCCTTCGAAATTTCTACGACCATGAAGTGGAGATCAGTATGAGGAAGGGGCAGTCCTCTTCTTATACGGAATAACTTTCTCTGATTTTAAGGTTTAATGTTACTCTTTACTTACATAATAACAATGCAGACCAGACATATTCTCAGAAGTCAAGAGGGATTAAGTATAAATTTCAGATTTAAAGTCTTTATGGACCCCCCCCCTCCCCCAGGAAAAAATATCAATCCAAACAAAAGTCAATGTATTGAGAAAGGGGTGACCTATCTCCCTTCATTTAGCCTATGCTTGAAAAGGCTCAAAATCCCTATGCCTTCCCAAGGCCAGAACATAATTTGCACATTACTGAAAAAAATACAAATGAATGTGCATTGTCAGTTTAATATACATTTACTGATATTTAGTAATCAAAATGCTAACATTATTTTATTTATTAACGTTATAAAAGTAAAATCATTTGTATTTTTTCAGTAAAGTGCAAATTATGTTCTGGCCTTGGGAAGGCATAGGGGTTTTGAGCCTTACTTATGTTAATTTCTGCTTGTTTTGAGTTTGACTCGGTTATTTATTGTAATTTCTGTTCGTTTTTGGCTTTATTTATTTATTGATGCTGATTTGTGGTAGTTTCACGGTTGGTAGATTATTTGATTTCAGTTTTATTCATTTTTGGTTTAATGGAGTTCTTTACTTTTCTTTGAAAAACTTATTTTGTGGAAAATTTTTTTTAATTAATTAATTTTTAAAAAAACAAAATTTTCTGAGGGAAGTAAAGAGCGAAGTTGAAACTTAAAACGGACAAAAATTTCTACTTCACAGCATATCTAACATATATCAATAAAACTAGTGCAAATAAACCAACTAATTATGTTTCCCTGTGTTTTATAGGATTATACAATACTAGCGCTTTACTGAAAACACAAAATAATATATGAGTTTTGGTACTGTAAAACCAAAGCAATTAAGGACACTTTTTACGGAATAAATTAAAGTATTTTAGAAAAGTTACTTTATTTATTTTTTTTTGTTTAATTTGGTGTGAGACTAGCTTTGGTTAGGGCTTAGTTCATCTAATGGTGCTCATAATATAACCCTTTGTTTGATAATGACGCAAAGTCAGTAATTGTACAAAATATGGTTTATTTATAAAGTCCAGGAATATACAAGACACTACTCAGTACAGATATGAAATTAGACTCAAACTAACAAATGTATGCTCAGAATATATATACGGAAATAGATTCAGGCCAAGAGCATGTAATTGACCTCTATGATATAACTAATCTAGTGCATAGTGCGCAAACGACTCCTGGTATATTACAAGCTACGGGTCAATTGCTATTAATACATATGAGAGAAAGGTGGTCGTAAAAATATCTAGGTTTATGTCCTTTGAACTTAACAGATATGTGTTCCGCATGATATCTGACTAATAAAGAAATACACATGGATAATGAAATTCACAATCCTCCCCTTGCTTAAAGGAAAAAATTCTTTTTTTCTTAATTATTTCTTTATGAGTAATTTTTACTAAATAAACAGAATTTATATTATGATAAAGTACGCTATATTGTAATGGATAATGAACTAGTTTTTATCGACAAAATAACTTAATGTGCATTGATAATAAAAATACACTCAAACTTAAAATGTGTTATATACACAGAATTTTATAATTCACAAAACGAAAAATTCGCTTATGGCACTGTGACATCTTTAAATCACTTTATAGTAAAACTGTCATGTAGACACCAAGTGTGAGCCTTCTCTTTTATGATGAGTGCGCAATTGTCGATAATTCCTACACCTAAACATATAAATACACTAGAATATTAAAACGAGGGAATTTTTCTTTCTTTCCATTCTGTTATTTAAACAATTTAATTTTCTTTAGCTGTTTGAGTGCCAGTTCTTTCTCCCATGTTTATATCTTCGCTTTTTAATGAAAAGAGAGCAAAGTGTAGGGCTCTTAAGAGAAAGCATATCCATACGCAACCTGTTCCAAATACTACAAAAAAAGGTATTAAAAAATACCTATGATGTTAGCAAAGGATGGAGCTAAATTTGATTGGCCGTCGTCAAAATTGATTGCATTAATTCCAATTTTAAGTGTATTATCATTTACCCTAAGGTTATTTCTTTTCTCTTTTAGAGCAAGAAATACCTTGGTGACGGCATCAATGTTATCATTGTTTACTATTTTATTCAGTTCTAATTCTATGACTGAAAAATTTAATTTCGGCATTTCTAATGGAGTTTGAACATTGGTTGCGAGCTTGGAGTTTGATTCATTAATGGAGCATTGGTTGCGCTCTGACGACGTTGACGCGGGTTTTTCTCTTCCCCCTTCTTTGCCACTCGATCGGCCCCTATCCGAATGTTCTTCCTTCTTCTTTGTTGCCTTGGGGTAGGCGGAGTCTATTTTCAACTGATACGGCAGCCGATAAATATTCATCTGCCGGTATGATCACTACCTCCCTCTTCTCATTTTTACAATCAGTTTTATTACAGTTGTAATAAAATTGAGCTCAGTTCAATGGTTGACTTTCATTTTGGATCTGAAAAGGACATTTCATGATTATTTTGTAGACAAAATCGAAGTGAAGGAATCTCACTAGTATTAGGACTGCAAATTCGCTTTAGAATTTGTATCCAGAGTTCATATTACGGTTGATACTTACTCAAAACGATCTGGCTCATTTTGAGAACATCTGGTCTTTTTGCTGAAGGTAAATTTCTTTCTTCTCCTAAATTGCTTTAAGGATGTGAACTTTTTAACTGTTATTTTTTAACACTCCCTTGATAAAGGGAACAAAATTAGAGCATTGCCTTTCCGAACTAATCAATTATTAGCATGCATTCGTTTAGTCGAATCAGTATAGCTATTTTTAGTTTTAGGGTACTTACAAATCTTTGAACCCGCGCGACTGTCAATCACCCAGTCATCATGTGTTGTTACTTTCATAATCTAAAAAAACAAAGTTTTTCCGAGGGAAGTAAAGAGCGAAGTTGAAACATAAAACGGACAAAAATTATTGCTTCACAGCCTATCTAATATATATCAATCAAACTAGTACAAATAAACCAACTAATTATGTTTCCCTATGCTTTTAGGATTATAAAAAAACTAGCACTTTCCTGAAAACACAAAATAACATAGGAATTTTAGTACAGTAAAAGAAAACCAATTAAGATTACTTTTTATAGAATCAAAATATTATCAATCCCTTTTGGATCAATTCCTTTTAAGATAAAGCAACAATCCATTTTAGGATTTAACTTTATTTGTTTTACGTTCAATTTGGTATCACTTCTGCACGATGGCTCAGTTCAATGACTTGCTCTCGTTTTGGTCCTGAAAAGGACAATCTGTCATAGACAATCTGTCATCAGGAGCGAATCTCCAGCATTTTTATTTGGGGGGGGGGGCATGGAGGGTCCATATCTGGATAGTCAAAGGGCATGGGATGTATAATATTTTTTTCTCCACATTATTGGGGGGCAACTCCCCCCCTTTCCATCCCCAAACGACGCCCCTGTCTGTCATGATTAGTGTGCACACAAGTTCGAAGTAGGGCAATCTTAATAGTATTAGGACTATGGACTAGCTTTAGAATTTGTATCATACCTTGAAATTCACTCTTGTATAGAGAGAAATAATCGGATTTCCAGAGTTCATATTATGTCTTATTTGATCTCCATTTCAAGTGATACTAAAGCATATTTCTTACAATTTAAGACTGTATATTACCCACTATTGGTATTATAGCTGGTGAGAGCAAAATGCTGTTTGATAAATCAATCCAATATTTCTGTATGCTGTTCAATTACTTCGCGGCTATTAAAAAATATATTTAGTTTTATGCTTATGTTTTTAAGATTATTTCATTGTATACTGAAAGCTACCAATGTCACAATTGGTGTAAGACTATGGAAAGCTTTATAGATTCGTTTAGTGTTGTCAGGCTACATACTCATTTTTGACCCTTAAATCAATATTCCTGTATTTTATACTTGATTTTTGTGTTTTCAGTAAAGCGCTAGTTTTGTTTAATCCTAAAAGCATAGGGAAACATAATTAGTTGGTTTATTTGTACTAGTTTTATTAATATACATTAAATAGGCTGTGAAGTAATAATTTTCGTCCGTTTTAAGTTTCAACTTCGTTCTTTACTTCCCTCGGAATAACTTTGTTTTTTTTAAAATTAATCTTTGTTCGTTTTTGATTAAAATTTAATGCTGAAACAACGCTGCCGTGATCTTTTTTATTTATACGCAATAATGTACGCTCGTTTTAAGTTTTAATGTCACTTCTTAGTTTTAGTTGAAAATATTCACAAAAAAGACCTATGATTCAAGTGATCATACCACTCAATGCCTATTTTATAGGTTTCTTCCGCATATAATAATTGTTTTTGGCGCAAATTCAATTTTAAACCGTTATGAAGAGAAGCTGTAACCACTTTGCATCCTATGTACCATCCTACCTTTTTTATTGTTTTTTTTTTATAAATAGTTTTTCCATTTTTTTTTGCCTACTCAGCTTATCAGAAACTTGCATTTCCCCTTAAATCAAAGAACAGTATATTTCCGCTATTCGCCGAAACAATTGATAAATAGCAGAAAATTACTCCCTAGAGAATATGGAGAAAGTAGGTCACATTTAGACGTTTAGCAAGTAGCACTGAAAATCAGTGTTGCCACTTATGCCGCATTTCGCGGCATTACGCCGCGATTCTCAGAGAAATGTTGCATAAAATTTTGATCATGCCGCAAGCCGCGATTATGCCGCGAAATGGCTTTTTATACCGCATTTGTTCCCGTATGTAAAATTTGTCCAACTTTAAGTTTCTTATCTTTCGCAAATGTCTTTGTTGCATAAATGGGGATTACAAAGACGCGTCCGACTCGTTTTGCGGAAGTCAACTCGGACCTTAATTAATGACCCGTCGGCGGTCGGCAGCTTATCCCCTGGGATGCCAGTGTGTTCGAAGGGGATTGAGTTATTTTTGCGGGTTTGACAAAACTTTGACGTTTGAGTTTCTCAGTTTATTTCATGACTTCATGACCTCTGTCAGCTCAGCCCAAGTATTTTCAAGTTAGCAATAAGGACCAGACAGACTTGTCTTATTTCACAGTATTGTCTGATGGTATTGATGGTAAGTAGTAACTATATTTAAGTAGGCTAGGTGTCGTAAGAACCGTTATTAGCCAAATGTGGGGGGGGAGGTATTTAAACGACTGGCTGGTCATTTTTACCGACTGTTTTATGCAGACAAAAACGACTGATATTGAGAAAAACGACTGTGTTGACAAAAATTCGGCTGATTTTAATAAAAACAACTGTTTTCAAGAAGAAACCGACTGTTTTTAAGAAAAATCTACTGTTTCCAAGTAAAAAATTGACTGTTTTCACGAAAAATAGCGGCGCTGCGCGTTGACTCGGCTACTTTTTAACGACTGGCCGAGAATATTCGGGGGGGGGGGGGCACCTCCCGCCTAGTCGATATGGCCCTGGATGTAATCAGGTCAGAAAGAGTTTATTGAGCCAAAAAAGTACTGGCCTATCCTAGGGGTGGGCGGCTTCTATGATCTGTTTTCTGTTTACCAAAATGCGTGTTTTAACTAGTTGCCAGTTCGTTACTTCATCATTTCAAAATTCGAATTCATCATATGACAAGGGCGGATCCAGGATTTTTTTTCGGGGGGGGGGTTACTAATTTTTGACTTTTTCGGGGGGGTTTACTAATTTTTTACTCAGTTTTCGACTAATTTTACTGATTTTTACCTAGGTTTTACTAATTTTCGACTTATTTTCGAGTTGGTCAAAATTTCGGGGGGGGGGGGGGAGGGTTCAAACCGGGTACCCCCCCCCCCTGGATACAGCCTTGTCATATGGTATCAACGAGAGGTTTAGTTCTTACCGAAAGTTTTGAAAGCAGGATTCTCACTAGAAGAGATCATCAAAATCACGATGATGAAACAGCTAAGAAATATAATTTTTTTCGAAATCAGCAATTTCCTTGTTAGCACTTGTCGACTGTGTCCAGCCTTTCTACTCTCCGACGTGGCTGGCTGGACGCAAAATATCTGATAACTGAATGTGCCTCTGTGAAAGTGAAAAACAAGACCAAAGGTTCTATGGGATCCCAAAATTCAATATTTAATCCAGACATTGGGTTTTGTCTTCGCTAGATCCAGTCTTCGCCAGACTCCTTGAACATTTTTACTCTTAAAGATCTAGAAACAGATTAAGGCCAAATGGCTAATCCTCTGAGAAAACCAAGTTCAGATTTGGATTCAGCATGTGCGTTTACCTGTATAAGTCATATCTATTTTGACGATACCGATCGAAACGATCCTGCCCTCTGCCAATTTTCCGGTTTCGGCCGAAATTCCGGAGCTACTTGTCTGGTGAAAATTGAAGCTCAGAAACGAATTTAGCGTATCTCCTTACTCCTATTTCCAACATCTAGTCAACTTCAAATAAAAAATATACATATAACAAATTACCCGTTTCAGCCGGATTCCGGACGAAATATATGTCCGGCTAAAAAACGATTGTCATATACGGTTTCAGCATGCCCTCTTACCCCGAAATCGAACATCTTATCAACTTCAAATAAAACTTTCACTTTTAACAAACTTTCCGGTTTTGGCCGGATTCCGGGCGAACAACTTGTCCAGTGAGAAGATGGTTTTCATTGCCGTGTTCAGCATGTTTTCTTACCCCATAATCGACTATCTCATTAGCTGTTTAAAAATATTTTGTCTGTCCCTTAATTTAAATCCCGACCCCTAAATGTAAGGCTACAGAGCCCATCTACGAACTCGACCTTTCCCTTGACCCAAAGGATCCTCCCACCGAGTTTCATCAAAATATCTCATTCCCTTCGACAGTTATCGTGCTTAGGCTACAGACGGACAGACGGACAACTTTTGCAATGTCATAGGTATCCCTCCACTTACATTTTGGGATCCCGACAAGCAAAACAAAAGAAGTCCAAAACGGATGATAGTTGAACAGGCATCCAAAATGAACAAGACCAAAGGTTTCTATGGAGTCCCAAAATTTAATCTGTGATCCAAACAATTGGCTCTTGTAGGTATCCGTTCTTCACCGGACTCCTTAAAGTTGAACTGAAAAGCAAATTTTTGTGTGTGTATTTTAAGTGAATACAATGCAATATCGGATTGTGTTAAGAGGAGTTTTTGGCATTTTTACTGTTTTCTCTAGCATGATGTTCAGAATATTTAAGGCCATGCTCACAGCGCTAAGTTCTACTATGACGCGGAAACTTTGAACCTCAATACAAATTTGGCTTTTCAGTGGCCCAATCAAATGAGCTTGGTAACACTGCTCAGTGCGTGAACGCCTATTTGTCGTAAATCGTTTTCGTCAAGCATACAACACAGTTAATAGCCGTAGAGGTGCCCCAAATCTGACAGGAAATATTACTGTATGGAATTTTATTAATCGCGAATATATTCAAGTAATGCATACAATGGATATTTCGGCCCTTCTTGGCAAGGGTCCTCGTCTGGCTGTCAAACTTCATGATCAACCTTAGGGAAGGATACTTTCTCTGAATAGGATCGTAATTGACGCATCCGTTTAATTTGTTGCTTGAATATGTGTGTCCAAGTCAACATGGGCCCAAGTCATAGCAACGAAGTAACGCATTTTCATTTGGTCTTTCAGCCCTTTTCGGTAAACAAATTTTACTATTCAGATTTAGAAACAGAATTTTTCATTGAGCGGTTTTTGTTGTTGTGTGTGTTATTTTGTACTCTCTCTATTTCTTTCCTTTGATTACTCCACTATCTTAAACCTATAGAGTGGATCATAAATATTATTATTATACGACAATAGTTGCGTTTTTGCAGATACCATGGTATTCGATATACGGTCTAAAGTCGTTTCTGCAGCTACCGTGGTATTCGATACCACGGTCAAAAGGCGTTTTTGCAGTTGTCGTGGTATCTGGCCAGCTACCGTGGTAACTGATATTCAGATATCACGGTCCGACCGTGGTATCTGCTCGTGGAATCTGAAAAGTCATCTCATTTTCATCAAATTTTGTCAAATTGGTGAGAAAGAAGTTCAGAACTAAGCTATGTAATTGGATATCAGCTTTTCTTGTGGGATGACTTTTGAAAAGTGCAATTTTGGCAATATACTAGTCGTTTTTGCAGTGGACCGTATATCAGATATCACGGTAACTGCGAAACGACTAACTGCAGATCCGCAGTTACCGTGGTAACCGGGGTATCAGCAAAAACACAACATATGTGTGTTTACGTCATATCTACTGTGATTCGACGTCATATCTGCTTTGACGAAACTGATCAAAACTTCCTGCCTTACTCCTGCCAAATTTCCGACTTCAGCTGGATTCCCGGCGAAGGATTTATCCGGAATGAACAAAGGGTTCTGAGCAGGCTGGCGCTGGAAGAAATTAAACTAATGCAGGTTCGTTTCTTTCACCAGCAAGTCTATCCATGAAAGAAAGGACATAATAGCTAAATATTTCTCTTGTTTATAGACCAAACGTGTTACAACATAATGACAGAAGTGATAGATATTGATCAGGAATATAAGGACGGTGATAAAGACTCGGACGATAGTGAACACTCCAACAAAAAACCGAGGATCACAAAGAAAAGGGCAGACCAAAGATACAAGACTGAGTGGGAAAGAGAATCTGACTTTAATGAATGGTTACGAAAGGAAAGGTGCAGACCGTCAAAACAGTGGATATTTAGTTCACTGTCTTTACTGCAAAAAGGATTTCGTTTGTAAAAAAGGGAAACACGACGCAAAAAGGGCACAAACAGACCAAAGCTCACGAAGAAAATAAAAAAGCGTGGGTAACTTCGTCTTCTAAGACCATGCTATTGAGTCTTCATTTTTCTGGTGATTCAAAAATCGAAAGAGTGGCCACTGTTGAAGCGAAGCTAGTGACATTTCTCGTTGAGCACGATCTACCCTATTCGCTTTCTGAAGACTTGCTGAAACTTGTGAAAGTATGCCAGGCCCAGATCTTCTAAGCCAGGCTACTCTTGGTAGAACTAAAGCAACTAATATTGCTCGACAAGCGTTGGCCCCTCATTTTCATGACAAGCTTCTTGAAAACCTGAAAACGAATCTTTTCTCCGTAGTAATTGACGAGACCACAGATTCCTCTGTAGCCCAACAACTAGCTGTTTGTGTCAGCTTTTGTGACGAAGCAATGAATGTGGCAGGTAGATTTGCTCGCTCTTGTCGAATGCAGCGACGGATCAGCGTCGGGTCTATTCAACCAGCTAGTGAAGGTGATGGATGATGTCAAGAAGGCGGATGTTCCTCTACAAAACTGGGTCGGATTCTGCTCTGACACAACGAATGCTATGATGGGGATAAACCACTCAGTCAAAACACTTGTTGAAGGGAAATATCTGGGTTACAGTTGTGAAATGTAGCTGCCATCTGTGTGCCCTAGTTGCAAGTCATGCTTGCAAAAACTGCTCAAGAGCCTCGAAGATCTATGTCGGACTGTGTGCAGTCACTTCAGGCACAGTGCAAAACGCCAAGATGCATATAGGAAGGAATTTCAAGTCTTTCCTCAAGTGGAACAGCACAGATTCCTTGCTTTGGCTCCAACACGCTGGTTGTCGTTTCAAAACTTTGCACGCCGTATTCTCGAACAGTGGGATACTCTTACGTTGTACTGGGACTCGTTGGTACTTGATGATCCCTCGCATGCTAATGATCATGTAAGAATGACACTAAACAACCCAGACTCGAGGGTTTATGATTTTTTTTGTCGAGTACGTGTTGAGAGAGCTGAATGAGTTCAACACCATCTTCCAGTCTGAAAAACCCCTATTTCACCTTATGAAAACCCAGGTGGAAAAACTTCTTCGGACACTAGCCATAATTTTTATGAAGCCTTCATATGTTAGAACAGTCAACCCTTTTGACACCAATCCGCATGACGAAATGAACTATCTTCCCGACGGAAAATGTCTATATCGGCTACAAAGGGTACGATTCCCTTGTGGGGCTCGAAACGAGAGAAAGTCACCAGTGGCCGTTTTGTAGCGGAAAGTCTCCGAATTCTTCGCTCCGCGAGGGGTTTCTACGTCGAAGCTGTTCAACAAATTCTTGACCGTTTTCCATTCTCTGAAAAGAACTACGACCTGGTACACTTGCTTACCCCAAGCTCTAGTTATGAACTGAAAGTTCTCAGTCTTCGTCAGTTCTTCGACTACTGCGATTCTCCGCTTTGGAATAAAGCAAAGCTAGAGCAGGAATGGCGGTCTATACCGAGTGTAGCTCTGCCTAGTACTGTCGATCTCTCTGACGTAGATGACATGGACATTGTCGTTTACTGGCGCCCCATCTTGCAAACGAAGTCACCAAATGGTAGTCGGATGTTCCAAATGTCGGGAAAATGGTTCAGTGCTTTTTCTTACTCTCATTCTTAAACGTTATTGCCGAGCGTCTCTTCAGTTTGCTAAAGGAAGTGAAAACTGAAAAGCGAAACCGACTGAGTGCAGTGACTCTTTCGGCAACACCGAATACCAAGTGTGGCCTTAAGTGCAATTCTAAAGGAGGGCTTGACTCGGGCAAGTCAGTGCTAGAGCTAGAACCCGGACTAGTCAAGCGTGTGCTCAAAGTGAAGGCTAGTGCCTCTTCTCGTGACTGTAACGTTTTGAACCAAAGCATTGTGTATGGTCTAGCCAAAGATATTGTTTGTGACACACGTGAACAGTCCGATTCCGTTTTATCTTGTCTGTTTGTCTTGTATTATTTATCTGAAATTAATCTTGTATGTTTGTCTTGTATTATTTATCTGAATGTTCCTTCTTGAAGCTTTTGATATTGATTTTCATTAAACAATAATCGAAAAAGGTTGAGATACGCGAATTTAGTAACTAATCAATTATTCTATTGGATAGGCTTGAAGGCCCAAGGGAAAATCGCTTTGAATTTCTTCACTATTCACTTCACATTTTTACGGGTTTCCCACCGTGGACTTCTACTGCTGTGGTACCTCTGCACTTTTACTTCTGTTGCGTGCTTGACGAAAATACTGAACGACAAATGTGTGTTCACGGACTGAGCTGACCAGGCTTACCTTTGACCGCTGAAAAGAAGGATAGACAGCACGTGTTTTCCCTCAAATTTATGACAGATCTTCACCAAACTTCACTTGACACTAAATTAACATTCATATTAAAGCGAGATTTTTCACCCATTCTCTCTCAAAAATACAAAACACAGCTTTTCCGAGAATTTCGGGCATGCCGCGGTTTTTACCACATTTTGGTTCAAGGATGCCGCAGAAATGCCGCTTTTTGACGAGGCCGGCACCGCGGAGCGGTTCCGGTCGAGTGGCAACACTGCTGAAAATACTTCCTAGAATACAATATTTCTTATGCCACATAAGAACACCAAATTTTCAACAGTTCATCATTCATATTTTGAACTAGCTCATATTCACTAAGTACATAAATTGAAGAAAAAATGAATTCTATGGATTCAACGACTAATTTCCAACAAAAAATGGTAAGTCTGTTATCATTTTCCTCAGGTTGTGAATGGAAAATATTTATATCGATAGCTTGTTCTATTCAAATATTTGATCATATTTACTAAAGCAGCCACTGATGCCATAAAGAATTGCCCCTTCTCTCTCTGAAGAAATAAAATTTCAAACAAAATATTATTCAAAACATTGAATATAATAAGAAATCACTAATATTCTAATGAAGGGAGTGTGCAGGAGAAGCAGGGTTGCCACCCCTAGTGATTTATCACTATTTCTAGTTATTTTTTATGTTGCCTAGTGTTTTTTTCTAGCTAGTGATTTTCGTCTATAATTTTGGTATTTAACATCACTTCCAGGCACTATTAAGGAGAATCTGGGGGATAATTATTCCGGAGATGACTTTGGTAACCAATAGATAGCAATTTTTTGGTAAAAGGATAAAATTGGCTAGTGTTTAACTCTAGCTAGTGATTTTCGTTCTAAAACTAGTGATTTTGTTCGGACGATTTTGGGAAAAAAGAGGGTGGGAGAGGGGCCTAGTTGCCCTCCAATTTCTTGGTCACTGAACAAGTGCACTCTAATTTTTAATTTGCGTTCGAATTGACAAATGAAACTCAGAGAGGAGAGAAAGTAACAAAATGAAAAATAAAATCAAAAAGGGTGAAAAAACGAGGATTTTGTCAGCCAGTGGCGAAACCATGAAGATGAAAATATAAGCAAATATTTCGACAAGGACCTCCGCCAAGTCGTCCTCAGTGCTAAACAAAAAAGAAAAAAAAATCTAACCTTTCGAAGTTTACCTTACAAAGACAGAACAGACACTGAATAAAAACCAGGCATGAATCAATGAAAATGAATTTACCAAGATGATTGGGCAAGGATCTTTCGCCTTGCAATAGTTTTAGCTGGTCTACAATTTCGGTTTTCATTAGATATGTAAATAGGTTCTTTTAAGTTATTTCGGGTGAAAATATTGATTGAGTCCTTCAAGATTAAACTGTCGTAAATTGGGCTTAATGAAATACCTCCAGTATCTCTATTTATTGCTAAATTTTGGTTCATATATTTTTTTATCTCAATTACCTCTTAAAAGTCTGTGGTACGCCATTTACAGTTGATATTAAGGTTGCCTCGTCAAACAGAACTAGATGGGTCGGATTTACGAAAATATGCGAAGCCAAAGCCGAATCAAAGTTGTCATTGTTATTTTTTAATCTCAGGGACTTACCTATTGAAATTTTGTGCTCATGCAAACGTTCACCTAGTTGTTGATGGGTCCTACCAATGTAAAAATTTTCCACAAGAACACGGGATTCTGTAGACACCACTACCCAGTACAGGGTCTGTTTTATCCTTTCCTGAGTTGAAAAAGTGTTCAACTTTTTGTTCGGCTTTGAAAGAAACAGAGAGATTATGTTTCTTTAAAATTTTTACAAGTTTATCGCCAAGTTTCGGGATGTATGGTAAAACGATGAAAGTTTTTTTCTCAATTGCCGGTGTAACTGAATCAAGGGGGACAAGCTCCCTATTTTGTTCTTTTATCTTTTCTAATCGTCTATCTATTATATTTTCAATGAGTTTGATTGGGTAACCATTGCAGAAAAGAATATCCTTTACATAATTTAATTCAGAATTTATATGATTACGGGAATAAATTTTTAAAACTCTGTCGACTAAAGAGATTATTACCCCTCTTTTCACAGAAGGAGGGTGATGGGAAGAGAAATGTAGATATCGATCATTATGAGTCGGCTTTCTATATATAAAAAATTCAAGACTTGGATTAGTTTTTATAATCAAAACATCCAAGAAAGGCAGCTTACCTGAATCTTCGAGTTCCATTGTGAACTGGAGATTCGAATCAAAAGAGTTCAAATGTGCCAAAAAATCTCTTAGAGGGTCTTGTTCATGTTCCCAAACAGAAAGGATATCATCAACAAAACGAAACCAGATAGAGTGTTTTAAGAGAAACTATTCAAAAAGACTGTTCTATGAAATCCATGTAAAAATTTGCCAAATAAGGAGACAAGACAGGGCCCATGGATAAGCCCATTATTTGAAGAAAAAATTTGTTTCGGAATTTAAAATACGAGGAGAACTTGTTGCAAAGACGGACAAGGGTCGTTATTGTATCAATTTCCAAAGTTTTGTAATCCGACCAAGCTGAATTTTCCTCTAATTTTCTTTGTAAAGCCTGCTCACATTTATGGACATCGCATGAAGTGTACATAGAAACTGCATCAAAACTAGATAAAACGGTATTTTCTGTTGTACTTTGATTTTTTAACTTCTCAACAAGATCTATGGAGTTTTTTATATAGGATTTCTGTGTGCTTAAAAGAGGCTTAAAAATGGTGGCTAAGAAGCTTCCTATACCCGTAGCTGGAGAACTATAACATGCTACAATTGAACGTAACGGAGTATCTTTCTTATGGATTTTAGGCAGACCATAAAATTTTGGGGCTGAACAACCTTTGTGATAAAATTTTCTGTACATTTGAGGGGTAATTAGTCTAGTATCTTTTAAAATTCCTAGTTTCTTTCTCAACTTCTGTGTGTATTTGTCCGTGGGATCAAATTTTATTTCTTTGTAAATATTTTTATCCATTAAAAGGGTGTTAACTTTTAATTCATAATCTGCAGAATTCATAATTACAACTGTGTTGCCCTTGTCCGCTTTCGTAATCACTGTGTTTTTGTCTTTTTTAAATTTCGGAGGATTTTAATTTCTTCCTTTGATTGAGTTGAAATTGATAAAGATGGCCTATAATCAAGAATACTCTTTACAATTTCACCTCTGAGTAGGTCTGGATTTTCGACTTCACCACGAGAGCTAAAAATAGCAGACTCCACGCCCGTAATAATTTCTGATGTATTTACGTGTGTTTGAGCCATTGCAAATTTTGGTCCTTTTGAAAGTATACTTAGTTCCTTGGATGTAAATACCTTAGAGGATAGATTTTCCAACGGAGGACCAGGAAAAAATCTAGGAACGAAAATCCGTGTTTGTTGAAACTGTTGAAATTCCAGTTTTGAGAATTTTTCCGATAAACGAGTTTTTGCTAAATGGAATATGTGTCTGAAAGACCTATGTGAGATTTGTAAAATCTGGTGAAAATCTTGAGGGGACAAAATCTGATATAATAAGAATTTTAAATTAAGTATTTTATTACTAAGGACGTATCTTCTGGATCTATGGTCTTTTAAAATATGTGTTAAAGTTTTGAAACCCATTCTCTGAATAAATGGGCCCTCAGATTGTGTGTCTAAATGTAGGTTGAAATTTTTGAATTTTTACATGAATTTCATAGAACAGTCTGCTTTGAATAGTTTCCACTTAAAACACTCTATCTGGTTTCGTTTTGTTGATGATATCCTTTCTGTTTGGGAACATGGACAAGACTCTCTATGAGATTTTTTGGCACATTTGAACTCTTTTGATTCGAATCTCCAGTTCACAATGGAACTCGAAGATTCAGGTAAGCTGCCTTTCTTGGATGTTTTGATTATAAAAACTAATCCAAGTCTTGAATTTTCTATATACAGAAAGCCGACTCATAATGATCGATATCTACATTTCTCTTCCCATCACCCTCCTTCTGTGAAAAGAGGGGTAATAATCTCTTTAGTCGACAGAGTTTTAAAAATTTGTTCACGTAATCATATAAATTCTGAATTAAATTATATAAAGGATATTCTTTTCTGCAATGGTTACCCAATCAAACTCATTGAAAATATAATAGATAGACGATTAAAAAAGATAAAAGAACAAAATAGGGAGTTTGTCCCCCTTGATTCAGTTACACCGGCAATTGAGAAAAAAAACTTTCATCGTTTTACCATACATCCCGAAACTTGGCGATAAACTTGGAAAAATTTTAAAAAAACATAATCTCTCTGTTTCTTTCAAAGCCGAACAAAAAGTTGAACACTTTTTCAACTCAGGAAAGGATAAAACAGACCTTGTACTGGGTAGTGGTGTCTACAGAATCCCGTGTTCTTGTGGAAAATTTTACATTGGTAGGACCCATCAACAACTAAGTGAACGTTTGCATGAGCACAAAATTTCAATAGATAAGTCCCTGAGATTAAAAAATAACAATGACAACTTTGATTCGGCTTTGGCTTCGCATATTTTCGTAAATCCGACACATCTAGTTCTTTTTGACGAGGCAACCTTAATATCAACTGTAAATGGCGTACCAAAAACTTTTAAAGAGGTAATTGAGATAAAAAAATATATGAACCAAAATTTAGCAATAAATAGAGATACTGGAGATATTTCATTAAGCCCAATTTACGACAGTTTAATCTTGAAGGACTCAATCAATAATTTCACCCGAAATAACTTAAAAGAACCTATTTGCATATCTAATGAAAACCGAAATTGTAGACCAGCTAAAACTATTGCAAGGCGAAAGATCCTTGCCCAATCATCTTGGTAAATTCATTTTCATTGATTCATGCCTGGTTTTTATTCAGTGTCTGTTCTGTCTTTGTAAGGTAAACTTCGAAAGGTTAGATTTTTTTTCTTTTTTGTTTAGCACTGAGGACGACTTGGCGGAGGTCCTTGTCGAAATATTTGCTTATATTTTCATCTTCATGGTTTCGCCACTGGCTGACAAAATCCTCGTTTTTTCACCCTTTTTGATTTTATTTTTCATTTTGTTACTTTCTCTCCTCTCTGAGTTTCATTTGTCATGTATAGCCAGTGTGGTCTCAGAATCTATTTGCGTTCGAATTAGCCCTCTCACGACATTCTAGGACCACTGAGTCGATATGATCACCCCTGGGGAAAAATATAAAAAATAAAAAAAACGAATAAACACGCACCCGTGATCTATCTTCTGGCAAAAATACAAAATTTCGTATTTTTGCAGAAAGGAGCTTGAAACCTAGTGCAGGGGTTTTCTGATTCGCTAAATCTGACTGTATTATTTTAATTAAGATTCTATTACTTTTAGGGGATGTTTTCCCCTTTTATGGAAAATCTTGAAAAATTTTCAGGCTCGTAGTCTTTAATGGGTAAGACTAAACTTAATGAAACTTATAAATTTGAAATCAGCATAATAAGCCGATTCATTTGATATGTCTATTAGTATCAAAATTCCAATTTTGTAGAGTATTGAGCCGGGCTGCTCCTTACTTACAGTTCGTTATCCCGAACTGTTTGATTATGAATAGTTGCCAGTTAGAAATATGTTAACTGCAAAAATGGTAAAAACTGTCAAAATAAGTTAATTTTGATTATGTAAATCTAGGTTTTCAAGCGTAGGATGGAACAGGAAACCCCCCCCCCCCATCCCCCTTCGATTCTTTGTCCCTATGGATTTAAAAGAAAATGTTTTGAGCGACACTTCTATTGCAAAATTCTTTATGTATATTCAGTAGAAAAATTAAAATGGTCAATTCTCCCCCTCCTCTAGAACTGGGAAGGTAGACTTTTTGCTCCCTGTCGTCTATAATTTTGATATTCAACATCACTTTCAGGCACTATTAAGGAGAATCTCGGGGCTAATTATTCCGGAGATGACTTTGGAAACCAATAGATAGCAATTTTTTGGGTAAAAGGATAAAATTGCCTAGTGTTTTTTTCTAGCTAGTGATTTTCGTTCTAAAACTAGCGATTTTTACCTAAATCTAGTGATGTTTCACGATATAGCACGTAGATTCATGATTCAATTGAATAAATGATAAAACCAGTAAACTATTAAAAAAAAACCCACAAAATAGTGATTCACTACAGTTCCTAATATATTCCAGATTAGCGTTTATACAAATTATTTGAAAAAAACTACGTTTTCT
The DNA here is from genome assembly GCA_027921565.1 of Artemia sinica. NCBI lineage: Eukaryota > Metazoa > Arthropoda > Branchiopoda > Anostraca > Artemiidae > Artemia > Artemia sinica. Next base: position 31,846,659 of record CM051274.1, on the reverse strand, counting down.
AAAGAGTTAAAGAGGCTGAGTTACAAGGTCGAACCTTAAAACGTACAGGGATTAGGAGGCACAGTTGGGGGGCTGCCGCCCCCCAAACCCCTCGCTTTCGCAGCCTTTAAATAAAAAAAAAAATTTAAACTGAAAGTAAGGAGCGACATTAAATCTTAAAACGAACAGAAATTATTCCGTATATGAAAGAGGCTGTGCCCTCCTCAACGCCTCGCTCTTTACGCTAAAGTTTGACTTTCTCACAACTCTTAGATAATTTCGGAGACCACACTGCCTTTCCATGACGATAAATAAAAGTTCAAATAGGGATAAAATCCTTTTAATAGACAGTGAAATAGAAATTCACAAAAATACCATATATTTCGGTCACATATACAGTGACCGTCATCAGTAGTAAAACTAAAATAAAACAATTTAAATCAAAAGTTTATATACTAAATCAAATAACACTACATATTGTTTGAATCTCTTATTCTTTTCAAAGCAAAGGCGGAAGCTATTCTCTTTGACCTTCTTGGATTCGGTTCATTAGCCTTCAATGATACAACATTTGGACAAAGGTCAACTACATTGGGTGAATTGAACTTTACTCTCTCAGATTTTAATAAATTATCATAGATAGAGTCCAGCCCATATTCACCTGTATCACGATTCAAAGCAATATTCTTGAATAAGATTTTCTTTATTTCAAGAATTTCACGAAAATTTTGCTTTAAACCCCGATCTCTAGAAATCAAAGAGACATTCTCGAACAAAATAAAATGGTCTGGAAAATTAAAAATATGTTCTGAAAGGGCTGAAGTGAAATCTTCAGACTTAGAAACTTGCTTTAAAGCCGAAGAAATAGAATCTTTGTGTTGTAATAATCTCATTTCCAAACTCTGGTTAGTACGTCCCACATATGAGCTTCCAAGAAGGTCCAAGAAGGTCAAAGAGAATAGCTTCCGCCTTTGCTTTGAAAAGAATAAGAGATTCAAACAATATGTAGTGTTATTTGATTTAGTATATAAACTTTTGATTTAAATTGTTTTATTTTAGTTTTACTACTGATGACGGTCACTGTATATGTGACCGAAATATATGGTATTTTTGTGAATTTCTATTTCACTGTCTATTAAAAGGATTTTATCCCTATTTGAACTTTTATTTATCCTCACAACTCTTTTTTTAAACAATAAAAACTTTAGCGTAAAGAGCGAGGCGTTGAGGAGGCTCTTTCATATACGGAATAATTTCTGTTCGTTTTTAAGATTTAATGTCGCTCCTTACTTTCAGTTTAAATTTTTTTTTTTTATTTAAAGGCTGCAAAAGCGGGGGGTTTGGGAGGTGGCAGCCCCCCAACTGTGCCTCCTAATCCCTGTACGTTTTAAGGTTCGACCTTGTAACTCAGCCTCTTTAACTCTTTAGAAAACGTAGTTTTTTTCAAATAATTTCTGCACGTTTTTGTACAGTTTATTACTTATTATTGCTTGACTAACTGTTAGCTGATCGTGTCAGGAGTTGAAGTTGGGGGGCTGCCACCCCCCAAACCCCCCGCTCTTGAACATTCTTGTGTTAAGGCTTTTAATTCCTGAATACTCAAATCACGTCGTACAGGGTGCCTCCTAATCCCTGTACGTTTTAAGGGTCGACCTTGTAACTCAGCCTCTTTAATCTTTAGAAAACGTAGTTTTTTTCAAATAATACACATAAACAGGTTAGACATGCTTTGTTATGAAAATTGACGCGCAGATATTTTCATAACAAAGCATGTCTAACCTGTTTATGTGTATTATTTGAAAAAAACTAAGGTTTTTCGTAAATGTAAATTCGGGGGATAATTTTTTCGGTCTGAAAATATCAAAAGGCCCTAACAGGTCGAATTCTGCTTCGAATGAGTCCTCATTCAACCGGATCCGTTGCCAACTGTGGCCTGTAGGCGTGGCTAAGAAAAAAAAAGAAATGATGATGATGAATTTTAAGTGGCTATATTTGGTTTTTTGAAAACAGGGAAGGAGTGATCGGATTGAGCTGAAATTTCGAGGATAAGCTCCCGGGCCCTAGGAAAGCTTAACCTCTAAATTTCAGCCCAATCGGACAACGTTAAAGGGGGGCTGTGGTGGGAGGGTCCAAACTTCCGGCCCAGTTTACCCCATGAAGATAAAGTCGGAGGAGGATGAAATTTTGCAAGTTTCTTAGTTTGAGCTTGGGCTACAAAATGCGATTACCGCCGTCTCTCTGCGACCTCTAGACCTGAAATCGCTTAACATTGTGGTGGGTCGCCTCTTTATAGAGGCACAAGTGTGCCTCCTTGATGGGTCGCCTCTTATAGAGGCACAAGTGTGCCTCCTTGATATACCGCCTTTGAAACTTCCGATTTCCCACTATATGTCCATATCAGATGTGACCCCAGAGCATTATCATCAAGATATTTGAACATTAGGGGAGTGGGGGTAGGGTTAGGTTACTTTACCCCCACACCTCCCTAATTTGCAACTATTTAGCCCAAATTATATTATTATATAAACCAAAGTGTTATTTTCTTCATCATATTTTTGGCATATTTCATTAGGATTAACGTAACTTAACTTTTTGGGTGTGTTCCGTATAATTGACAAGTGCCTCTTTATTTTTAAGAACCAATAAGACCGATGATTATTGAAATTTGTGAAGAGTGGGACACTTTTTTTTCCATGGAATTATAAAAAGGCCATTTTCAAAATTGTCGCTGGTGCCCTGTAATTATTCTAGCTGAAATAGAGTAAAAAGAAAAACGGTTTTATAAATTTTTTGGGGAAAAAACTGGGGTTTTGGATCGACAAGGGAAAAAAGTTAAAAAAAAAAGTGAACATTTCGATTCGATAACCGATAACCAATTTTCAGTGATCGGAGTATAAGCTAAGGGTACCAATTCGGAACAGGGAGGAAGCAAGGACTTTGTTCCATTCTCCGCATAAAGATGCAAAAAGGCATTTCTCAAAAATTTCAAGGGTATTTTTCGCTTGAGGAAAAAAATGCATCAAACTAAAGGTATTTTTTCACATCTAGGGTGTAATTTTACCCCCTTCCTGTATGTGGGCCTGTATAGAACATGGTAATGAAACGAAAACAATTATTAATTACAATGATAAAGAGTATTATAATTTTAGTGATTTCTGGTCAATAATCTAGTGATTTATGTGCTGATTCAGTGATGTTTTTCACGAATCTAGTGATTTTTTTTTCTCACCGGGTGGCAACCCTGAGGATAAGAGGCTTTGGGTTTCAGCTCTCACACACAATTATAAATTATTTACAAAGTATAAGCCGATTTATATATTTATAAATCGGTGGATGTACAAATCTTTGCTTTTGTTGCAAGCAAGGGCATCGTTTGGGGGCGGATAGGGGCAGTTCCCGTCATAATAATTTGGAGTGTATTCGAATAGGGACCCTTCGTGCCCCTCTTCAGTAAAAATGCTGGAGCTAAGCCCCTGGTTGCAATTTACAACTGTGGTTTCGTCACAATGTAAGAGATCAAGAATTGCCTACATCTGATTTCAGTGTTATTTTTTCCTTTTCGTTTTGTCAGTTTAAATTTTTTTTTCTGATTTTATCTATTTTCTGTTGCAGACGAACAAAGAAAAATTTTTGAAAACATTATGGACTCTTTTGTTCATGTATATGTGCTGGGAGGGGGAGTATACGGTGAGGTCCCTTGTAAATCTTCAATTAAGGGTTTTGGACCATAATTATTACAATGATACCGTTTTATACTTCGAAGCTTTTCAACACACCAAAAAGTGCTGTTTTTAGTGCTATATAGCACTTACCGATGGTAGAATTGATGAAAGCTCGTAGATATGAGTAATAACTTTAAAATGAATAACTTTTAAAATAATAGTTACCATTCCTAAATTTTAAAGAGTTCATAGTGAATTCTTCCAACGGACTCATGAAACTTACTAAGGGGGCTGGGAGGGGGAGTATACGGTGAGGGTCCCATATAAATCTCCAATTAAGGGTTCTGTACCATAATTATTACAATGATACTGTTTTATACTTCGAAGCTTTTCAACTTAAGAAGTGGCACAAAAGGTGCCATTTTTTGTGCTATTTGGCACTTAAGGATGACAAAACTGATTAAAATCATGTAGATATGATAGCAATATCTTTCAAATCAACCATTAAACATCTCTCTAAGCAGTTCTGGCAGCCCACTAACCCCTAGCTTTTCCACTTAAGACATGGCATCAATAGTACCATTTATAGTGTCATTTGGCAGTTGCAGGTGGTGGAATTCATAAATAAAACTTAGATATGAGAAATAGCTTTAATGTGAGCTATTAAAAATCTGTATACGATGTTTTTGTAGCCCGCTAGCCCCCCCCCCCTTGACAAATGGCACAAAATGTGCCATTTTTGTGCCATATGGCACTTGCAGATAGTGGAAATTATAAAAAGCACGTAGATGTGAGAAACATCTTTCCAATGAGCCATTAAGAATATCTCTATGATGTTCTGGTAAACCGCTAGCCCTGGGGAAAAAAAAGGAGACAGATCAGTGCTACCCATGCAAAAAAGTCATTTTCCTTGGTGTTCAAGGTGGGGGACTGTAATTATCCTACAAAAAGTTTCGACCATGCTGATTCCAATGGTGCACTTTTTATTTTGATTTGACGCCATTTTCAAGAGGTTTCAGTTCTTTTTCGAAATCACCATAAATTTCTTTTCGCAATAAACTTTTACTTCTAAGATTAACCAAAACAATAGTTACCATTCCTGATTCAGTGTTAAATGGAAAATTTTCTCACTAGACCGTTTTTTTTTGAAAAAACGTTTTTCAACTTTTGATTACTATGGGCTGTGGTTCGCTCTTTACTAGGTTGCAGCTGCCGCTGCAACCATGATGACCAAGTGTTTATACATTGGGTGAGGCAGATCTTGGTACATTTTAATTGCTGGGGAAATACGTTATAGCGAAAAATATTTTATTTGAGAAGCCTGCTTTTTATGCTTTTTTGATGAGGTGTATAACTGACAGGGTTGCCACGGGGCTGTACCAAAGTACTATTTGAACTCTTTTTAATCAAAGGAGTACTTTTTTGAATAATTTCTGTGAAAGTAGCTATTTTTCTATACTTTATGTTAAAAGCATTGTTTGTCTAGATTTCCTGGCAATATTTAAAAAACGATCAGAAATTAAATTAAAAAAAAATAAGTTATTACAGCTGAAATTGAGAGCAACATTAAAAACTTAAAACGAACAGAAATTATTACTCATATGAGGGGATAGCTCTTCCTCAACACCTCACTCTTTGCGCTTAAGTGTTTTTAGTACTTTTAAAACAAGCTTCTTATTGTTCCAATTAAACCAACATAGTGTTTCAGCAGTCGTTCTTAAAGAATTGGGACAGAATTCAAACTTTAGCGTAAAAGTGAGGTTTTGAGGAAGATCAACCCCTCCCCCCCCATATACGTAATATTTTCTGTTCGTTTAAAGTTTTAATGTTGCTCCTTGTAAACAAAGGGGAAATTTTATAACTTAAAGACCTTTTCCCTGGAGCTGTGGGAGTGGGGGGGGGGGTGGGTCAGGTTATATCGAAAGGTATAGTTATTGGGTCTTTTAATTGATGAACGAAATGACTAACTCAAATTTTCGTTCGGACGATTTTGGGAAAAAAGGGGGCGGGAGAGGGGCCTAGTTGCCCTCCAATTTTTGTGGTCACTTAACAAGTGCGCTATAACTTTAAATTTGCGTTTGAATTAACCCTCTCACGACATTCTAGGACCACTGGGTCGATATGATCACCCCTGGGGAAAAAAAACAATAAAAAAACGAATAAACACGCATCCGTGATCTTTCTTCTGGCAAAAAATACAAAAATTCCGTATTTTTGCAGAAAGGAGCTTGAAACCTCTAGTGTAGGGGTTTCTGATAAGCTAAAACTGATTGTATTATTTAATTAAGATTCTATTACTTTTAGGGGATGCTTTCTCCTTTTTTCAAAAATCTTGAGAAATTTTCAGGCTTGTAGTCTTTAATGGGTATGACTAAACTTAATGAAACTTATAAATTTGAAATCAGCATAATAAGCCGATTCTTTTGATATATCTATTAGTATCAAAATTCTAATTTTGTAGAGTATTGAGCCAGGCTGCTCCTTACTTACAGTTCCTAATTCCGATCTGTTTGATTATGAATAGTTGCCAGTTCGAAATATGTTAGCTGCAAAAATAGTAAAAGCTGTCAAAATGAGTTAATTTTCGATTATAGAAAACCTAGGTATTGATGCGTAGGATGGAGAACGGGCAACCCCCCCCCATCCCTATTCGATTCTTTGTCCCTATGGATTGAAAAGAAAATGTTTGAGCGACACTTTTATTGAAAAATTCTTTTTGTAAATTCAGTAAAAAAATTAAAATGGTCAATTCTCCCCTCCTCTAGAACTGGGAAGGTAGACTTTTTGCTCCCTGTCGTCTATAATTTTGGTATTCAACATCACTTCCAGGCACTATTAAGGAGAATCTGGGGGCTAATTATTCCAGAGATGACTTTGGAAACCAATAGATAGCAATTTTTTGGGTAAAAGGATAAAATTAGGAATATTAAGAAGGGAAGACATTACAAAAACAATTCTTAGTTCATAATATGCAGAAAAATTTGTAATATGCAGAAAACTTCAAGTGACTCCTTATTTTAAACAAATATACAGGCATCCATGACCTTCTTATGGTTAAATAGGAAAAAGTTTGTTGAACTGAAAGTAAAGAGCTTCATTAAAACGTCCCGCAATATTTTTCGCCTGACATTTTAAAACAAAAATTCGTTTTAAAAATAGTTTTTTTCTGAAAAAAATTCAGGAGTGAAGATAAAACTTTTTTTGATTTTTGTAAATGAGTACTTATACTACGACTAAGACTTCTTCTACTACCAAGGCTAAGGGTATGGTGGCTGAGGCTAAGGGTCAAGTTACGATGTGATGTTTACGAAAATCAATTATAAGGTCAGAAATTATTTAAAATCTATCTTAATTTGGTGATATGCTGTAAATTTCAGAAGTTTTGGTCAATAAAGGCTAGTAACTACCTAGTGGAGAGATAATTTTTTTGTCTGATCTGAAGATCTTTCTTCGCCGTTTGCATTGTGTTTTCATCACGTACTTCTTGGTAATGAACTGTAAGTAAAGAGCAGTGGTAGATTTAGATTTTTTCTAAGGTAGAAGGAGAGGGGTAATTACATTTTACCGCCCCTTTCACGCAGTCAACACTATAAATATTATAATACAATCTTGGCTGAAAGTTGAATGTATTTACTTGTATTTTTATTAAATATACGTTAATCGTTAGAAGTTCGTGTTTTATTAACTTTAATTTATTTCCATTAGCTGTGAATGATTTGTAGTATTATTTATTGAAAAAAAAAATTAACTCTCAAATACAGCCAAAGGCCTAAGCCTAGTTAAATGGCAATGGGTTGGTTAATAGAAATTAAGCGCAATATTTATTATTTCTATATATACATATTGGAGTTAAGATGTTAAAAGTAGAATAGCCAAGGCTTAGGGTGTTTTTTTTTCACAGTTGAAAAAAGCTTTGAAGAATTGGAATGCAAGTCTGCGAGCGAATATTAGAGTATTAGAACCGACAGTGATGACAGTGGCTAAATATGACTCTGGAGCATGAGCGCTTCGAAAAACAGAGCTAGAATTGGTAGATATTTTCTAGAGAAATCGCTGACGAGCACGACCCCTCTTAACTTCTTTCTTATTGGTCTTCCGCGCTTGTATCAAATGTATAAAATGCTTTTCCATAAACTTGGGAATATTCAATTAGAAACAAAAGCGCAAAGGTGTGATTTCTCATCTTAAAGATTGAGTTTATTTTGTGTCCAAGAAAATGGCGTCATTTTTTTCGACCGTGGGAGCCCGTTGCCAGAACAAGAATTCCAGCTGGATTTGTTAATTTCGGGAATACATGTTACATAAACGTGTCCTTACAAGTGAGATTTAGCATAATAAATTAACTTATTAGTACGTACCTAATAGTTGAATCAAGAATTAAAATAAATATAGGCTAAAATATTCGCATTTACACTATTTTATTAATTTTGTCCTGACAACATAAATGTCTTGTGACCCCAAACTATGATTTCACTCTTATTTCGAGAACGCCAACTTTCCACTTTTTTGTGTAAATCTGTGCCAAGGATGGCAGAACTGTGTTCCGTCATGCTAGGCACAGTTTTGTCATACTTGGTACTTTTGTTACGCGTCACCCTGTGTACATATTTTTTATATTCGGCCACCCCTCGCCTCAATCGTTCCCTTTTCACGTTAATGTTTTCCAGTGCTTTAAAATGGTTCTTTTTACAAATCAACGGTCTTCGTATTTAAGCAGGAGTCGTTTATAATTTTGAAAAAATGGGGGGGGGGGATCTCTAAACTTTTAAATGCAAGTCTTTAAAACAGGAAAAAACGAAACCTACTTTTAATGCAATGTGGGTCAACTTTATCTTTGAAATTTATATTTGATTCTAGAAACCTTGAGTAGAACACAGGTTTATAGAATTTATGATGCTTTCGTCTTGTGGAAATGGGAATCAGAAGAACTAGAGTAGAGAGCTATCTTATACTCCTACTGGGACTCCTTATATGGGCATAGAGTCATTAGTGAGAATGATTGCGTAATCGGTCAATGACCTCTTTCTCCATGACCTCTTTCTCCAGGTGTGTTTTTGGCACGCCCTCAGCAAATGTCAATGTTGTTATTGTTTCCGAGGCAAAATGCCAAGGCCAATGTTGTTTTGAACAGAGTCATTAGAGAGAACACGTGGTTAATGGGGTCAATGTTGTTGTTGTAAGTGCACACTCGAGGCAGATGTTATGATCCGGAAATAGTATTTGTTATTGTTATTCGAGCCAAATGTTATGAGGTTCCGAGAAACAGTATTTGTTGTTGTTTCCGAACCAGATGCTATGATCCGAAAATAGTATTTGTTATTGTTTCCGAGCCAAATGTTACGAGTTCCCGGGAAACAGCTACATCCCCCTTCTCAGCCAATCAGAGGGCTTTGTTTACATAACAATTAGACCTAGATATTTCGTATATAACGGGCATGCAATGCAATTCAATTAACAGAAACTATTGTGACACAGTGCAAACAACCTGACAATGGATAAATTTGATGAGCTTGAGGCCCTGGCAAACGCAATTTTCAATGTAAGTACATTTTTATTTTCAAAAGAATTTTCCTTGGACACCCTCCAGTATATTAAGCTAAAACGTGAATATATTCCTCTACCCTCAACCCTCCCCCCCCAAAAAAAAACCATGCAATCTTTATAGTCAATGTAAATATATTCCTTTACCCTCAAAACCTAACCCCCCCCCCCCCCCCCCATTGTCTTACAACTCCATCGCAAAAAGAAATACTTTTTTCGATAAATTCCTGCCCTCCATATTTCCAGCTAAATCCCCCCCCCAACAAACCATGCAATCTTTATAGTCAATGTAAATATATTCCTATACCCTCAACCCCCCCCCCACAACAAACTATACAAACATCATTATAATCAATGTAAATATATTCCTATACCCTCAAACCCCCCCCCCCCCACAAACCATACTCAATACAAAAACTTAAATATATTCCTTTACCCTCAACCCCCCCCCCCCCAAACCATGCAAACATCATTATAGTCAATGTAAATATATTCCTTTACCCTCAAACCCCCCCCCCCCCCCACAAACTATACAATCCCAAATTCTCGCAAAAAAGAAATACTTTTTTCGATAAATTCCTTCCCTCTATATTTCCAGCTAAATCCCCCCCCCCAACAAACCATACTGAATGCAAAACGTAAATATATTCAAAACCTAACCACCACAAAAAGAAATACCTTTTTGTTAAATTTGGCCTTTCTGTAAGCCTTATCAACTTCTGCATATCTCTTAGCTATTAACCGCTCTGGTTTTGACACACGGCTCTATGCAAGGTTAAAATTAGCAGTCACCCTCTTTCCGGTTTACAAACGCGGCAGCCAAAGGGACTATTCTTCTGTCAAATTAAAACACTGAGGCAATTGTAATAATTAGGCGCAGACGCAATGCGCTATTTTGGAGAAGAGAAACAGATTATTTTCAAGCTTTCTTTCGATAAAGTTTCTTTTATATTCCAGGCGTGAATCCAGGATTTTTGTTGGGGGAGGGGGTTAGCGCTTTTATTAGAGATAGAAAAGATAATTGCTTCTTCATCATTTAGTGATTTTAGCTATAACATTTGAATAAAAGCTAGTAAGATATGCCTTTCGCTTGAATAAAACGCATGATTAACTCTATGAGAGGGATGGCTTAATTTTCCTAAATTTGGGCCGGGAGGGGAGCGTGAATCCAGGATTTTTGCTGGGGAGGGGGTTAGCGCTTTTATTAGAAATAGAAAAGATTATTGCTTCTTCATCATTTAGTGATTTTAGCTATAACATTTGAATAAAAGCTAGTAAGATATGCCTTTCGCTTGAATAAAACGCATGATTAACTCTATGAGAGGGATGGCTTAATTTTCCTAAATTTAGGGGGAGAGAATATGGGTTTTGTGCTTTCTTAGTGATAAACTAAACAAAATTATGTTTAATAACTTTCCTTCTTTAAAAAGGGGGAAATTATTTTGTTTTGATTTTTCTTCTCTTCTTTTTAAGGCAAATTATGAAGAATTTGCGGACACTGCATTGATGGGGCCTATGTCTGACGCAAATAGCGAAGAATGCGTGCCCCCTCCTGCCAAGAAGACGAGGGCCAATAATGCGCCCCCTGCCATGCAATATGATCGCTGGCCAAAGCCCCCCAAACAAGTGTTGCCTGCCCAAGTGCAGCCATCCATGCAAGCCCCTGTCCCGGCTACGCAAGTCACAGCTCCTGCACAAGAAATTAACGTCGGCCCCTCCACCCTCCAACAGACGTTACCTGGGCCTTCAAGACAAGCCGTAGGCCAAACATTGGCTCCTTCTCACGCAATATCTGAGCTATCAGCTCCCCATCAAGTGTCAGTGCACTCTCCGTCAAGTCCTGAGCCTTCCATGCAAGATAGAAGGGTTGGCTCCTTCAAGCAAGTCATAGACCAACCAATGGCTCCCTATCATGTAATGGTCAAGCCTCCAGCTTTCTGTCAAGTGGTTGATCAATTTGAAGACGTGAGTATTTTTTTTCAATCAAGTAAGCTATTTTTTAGCTGCTAGAGAGCCTTTTACTCTTTACTTTTGTCTTTTCACTTTTTTCTATCATTCAGGACCAAGAAATATCTAAACAAACCGATTTTTCAACACTGTGTAAAAGTATATCTCAGAGATTTATTAAAATATTAACCCCCTCACAACCCTTATTTTCTCTGCCCTCCCTCAGAGATATCTAAATATATTTTTTGCAGAGAAAACCATTCTTTTCTAATCTTTGCTATTTTCTATGCATTCACCCTATCTCTTCGCCGCTATCTCATAAGTGATTATTTTTAGATAATTTCAATTAATGCTCACCATTTGAAACTCAAAATCCCCTATTTTTCACAATTGATTATCACATAGTTTTAAGAGAAGGAACTGAGAGAGAGATTATTCTATTTGTCACATATGGATCCCGTAATTTACACGGAATATTTCTTCGTGCCAAAGATTTTAGTGAGGGGTAACCGTCTTAACGGTTCAATCCTGGAACACTCACGCGGTGGCTTACAATAATTGAGAGCTAATGAAGAGTTCGCCGAACCTATAGAATGGAATTAGAGAGAAACTTGGACTTATGCGGTCTAAGCAAATATTTCAACTTTTTTTGGGACATTATGTAAACGGGCGGAGCCAGTGGGTCCAGGAAGCACCGGGGAAGCGCCGAGGGGAGCGCCACGGGTCAGGGAAGCGCCACGGGCTCGAGAAGCATCGCGGGAAGCGATGCGACCCCCGAGAAGCGCCATGGGCATGTGCCACGAGTCAGGGAAGCGCCGGGGGAAGTGCCACAGGTCAGGGAAGCGCCACGCGCTCGAGAAGCATCGCGGGAAGCGATGCGGACCCCGAGAAGCGCCACAGGGAGGATGCGCCACGAGTCAGGGAAGCGCCGGGGGAAGCGCCACGGGTCCAAGAAGCGCCACGGGTCAGGGAAGTGCCACAGGGATGCCCCCCCCCCCCAAAAAAAAAAAAAAAAAAAAAAAAAAAAAAAAAAAAAAAAAAAAAAATCCTATGTCATATCTTAGATCGTCGTTAAGCTATTTTTTTCATTTATAGGTTGTCCTGATCCCTACTCGCCGTCTAGTGAAGAAGGGGAGGAACCACCAGCGGACTTTCAGAACAATGAGACATGGGACGATAGCATTGAAGTACCTGACAATATTGATGAGTTTTTAGATGATTTTTTTAAAGTAGATAATAGCGCAGTTGAACTGGTAGACTTGAGCCAAAATACCTTGCAAATTTTAGACGATTTTACCCGGGAATTGGCAGGGAACCCTCCTCCCACCGATTACCCACTTCAAACAACTGAAGTGGAACAGAGTCCAGATATTGTTGAACAAGTAGGGGGAGGGGATACATCTTTCCCCGATTTCTTTTGTCCAATACAATATTGAATAATATAGTTGTTTTCACTGCAACGTTTGGGGATCCATTTAATACACTAATGGGGGGAAATTTTGTTTTTGATCCAGTAGAAATAGTGCATGCATATGTAGACAAAATTCGTGCACTACTGGAGAACCAAATTCGGTTGTGGGGGGGTAGGGATTCAATTAAGGTGTCTATCGTTTTAAAGGTTTTTTATTTGAATGAGGGGAAAAGTGAGGTTTACTATCATTTTATACATTCCGAGATGCGTATAATTTATCCAAATTTAGAAAATTTTGAGGGTGTTTTTAGTGAGTGGGTAGGACAAATTATTGCGCATCTCGAGAACTATAATGAAAATGGAAGTGGGTCAGTAGTTTTATTTATTGAAAATTTAAGTGTAAATATATGTAAATTTAAGAAAGATTTTATTTTAAGAGGGGGGCATAGGGATAAGGGTATAGTTTTAAATTATAATCCAGATCTAGAGGGTTGTAAAGGTGTCCAGAAGATCCGTTTGAAAACAGATCGAAAGTGTTTCAAGTATGCTTTCCTCATATCAGCCTTTCAGCCTCTAGCAGATGACGCTACCAAGAAGAATTAGATCACTGGGCTGTACATGGGAAGGAGGGTCCGATTTCCCAGTTGTAGATTTTCATGTTTAGAGGGGAAATACCCAGTAACGCTACGATCCATTGATATTTTTGAAAGGGCTAATGCCCATTTAAATATTGGCGTTACTGTGGTACAATACGAAAACAGAATTTGAAGATGGGGCTCGTTCTAAGAAGAAGGGGGTGGTCTTCCCCGTAAGGGGCCCGTCAGTTGATTTGGTTAAACACTGGGTTTGGTTGCTTTACACGCCACCTAGTCAACCGAACACAATCGGTCATTTTAACCCAATCACTGACATTAGTAGAGTTCTGGGGGGTGGTAAGCATAAGGGGGTATGTTTCTACTGTCCAACATGCCTGTCTCGATTTTGGACTGAACTAAAGCTCCGAAATCATATGAAGCATTGTAGACGGCATGGGTACCAGACAGTGGAAACGGTTTCAGGGGATAGGGCTATTTTACGATTCAAAATTTTCCAGAATACCCTTCTCCAATGCAACAAAATATCTTTGGATTGCGAAGCTAAGCTGGTGGAGGTGAGTGACCCCCAATATCCAAACCGTATCAAAGAACACCAGGCCATTGCAGTCTCCTATGCCCATGCGCAAAGAGATAATTCCAACACCATGCGGTTGTTAGAAGTAGTAGAAACATTGGATGAGGGCGATGAGTTCATGGTCAAGGCATTGACTAAACTGATTGGCACGGCTAATGGTGCTATTTCTCGTTTGAGAAATACGCATTATCCAATGGTGCTGTCTGCAGAGGATCGTCTCGCGATTAAAAATCAAAAAATATGTTGGGTTTGTAAGGGGGAGTTTGTAGAGGAGGATAAGGGGACTAAAGGGAAAAGAGGGGGGAGGGGGAAAGTCAGAGACCACGACCACTTGTGGCAGGAAATATCCTCGGGGGGTAGTAATTTTAGGGGAGTAGCACATCAATCGTGTAATTTAAACGTTAGCCAACAGTTTTTTATCCCTGTTTTTATTCATAACTCTAACTATGACTTAAAATTTATTTTACCAGCACTGGCACGTATGCATAGGGAGGGAGGGGGAGTAGATAGTCCATGGGTGAATAATTCATTTACCTACAACATCATTCCCAAATCAGCCGAGAAGTTGTTGCTTCTCGAACTGAAATGGCAGGTAGTGGATAATGAGCGTACGTGCTGGAATAAAATTAGGTTTTTAGATTCTTTTAGTTTTTTCCCCAAATCCCTTAGTCAACTAATTCAAGTGCAGAAAAGCGACAATTTTGATAGCTTTTCCTTGCTTAAACAGCACTTTCCAGACAGTGAAATGTATGACTTATTAACCAGCAAAGGTGTATATGCATATGATTATTACTGTTCTGGCGCTCGCTTAAGCGAGGAGAAACTACCTCCAATTGAAGCTTTTCACAATTCACTCACCAACAGTGAATGCACAGTCGAGGAGTACGAGTTTGCCAAGAAGGTGTGGGCTAAGGGGGATTGTAAAAATGGGTGGGATTATTGTAGACTGTACTTGGCCAGTGACGTTCTAACTCTGTTGGATATAGTCTGTAAGAATACAGACCAGATCTATTCAGAGTTTGGACTAGATATAGGATATTATTTTTCTACACCACATTTAGTAATGGATTTAATTTTAAAAATTAGCAGGGAGGAAATAGGCCTAATCACGGATGTAGACCAACACCTTTTTGTAGAGCGTTCAATGAGGGGAGGGTATGTTTTTCACGGGGACCGGGTCTTATCAACCGATCCGAGCGGGCAAAGCACCGGTGTAAAGTCAAATGCAGTGTTCTTGGACATGAACTCGTTGTACCCCTCGGCAATGTCCCACTACTCTTTGCCGTGTGGGAACTATCAATGGCTTGAGAATCCTTGTGAGTTCCCCGACATTAACACCGTCGAGGACAACGGGCCACAAGGATGGTTCTTTGAAATTGACGGTCACATTCCACTGGCCCTTCACGACTCAGTCAAAGATTTTGTTTTTCCCTGTATCAATCGACCAGTGACCAGGGACTCGTTGAGCCCCTACAATCGGTCATTGGTTGAGGATATGGGGATGCATTGGACTCCCTCTAAACAGAAACTGATTGCTGATTTGGACCCTAAGGAGAATATCGTTGTTCACCATGTGCTTTTGCACTGGATGGTGAACAATGGCTTCAAAATCACCAAAATACATAGGGTCCTTCAGTTCAATCAGAAACCTTATTTGAAAACGTTTATCGATACTTTTGTCGATAAACGTTCTAGGGCAAATTCAAAGGTGGAGAAGGAATTGTAAAAGCTCATTCTAAATTCAGCGTTTGGCAAAATGTGCGAAAGCGTACGTAACAGATCTCGCTGTGACGTCGTGACTGACCCTCTAGAGTGTGCACGAATTATTGCCGACCCTAATTTCACATCATTCACGAGCATAGAGGCCGGCATGGTTCTTCTACACAGGAAAAAGCGAAATGTAGTACTGAACAAGAATATCGCAGGAGGTAGTTCAGTACTAGAAATTTCAAAAAAGCTCATGTTGTCGTTCTTTTACAATGTGTGCAAGGTGCAATGGCCACGGGAGGGGGAGGTACAAGTTTATTATGGGGATACCGATTCTCTACTGCTAAAAGTAAAAACTGAAGATTTATTGGGTGATTTGCAAAATGGGGTGCACATCAGCTCGCGGATGGATTTCACCACTGGAATCCATCCCTCTACCCCGAGCTGGTGAAAACGTCAAGCCCCAACCAACTATTAAAATTAAAATCTGAAACGGGGAGTGATTTGATATCTAGGGGGGTGTTCCCGGGTCCCAAAGTCTATTGCGTGGAAACACATAGTGGGGATGAAAAGAAAACATGTAAAGGGGTGCCTACACACACTTTGTAAAGAGCAATTTTAACATGAGCGTATACAAAGACTGTGTAGAAAGTAGCCTAGTGCCAAGAGCACAAGTGCTTGCAATTCGCTCTCTACAGTATAGAAATTATACTGTGAGAGTAGAAAAAAATGTAATGTCGTGTATATCTGACAAGGTCTATGTGCTCGAGAACGGTGTGAGTGTCCTGCCACATGGCCACTATCGTATTTCAGATCGAGTTGAATGCGCAGACTATCGTAATCAACTTGGTCTGGATAAACTAATCTAACCAACTAACCGCCCAACCCATTCATGAATTAACTAACCCAATCTCACTACCTTAACCACTAACCCATAGCAGTGACGACAACTATTTTTCCATCGCGGCTCCAGGGGGGTGGGGGACCCTTCCCAAGGCCGGTTCCCGGGGTGGGGGCCACCAATCACTCTACTGTTCAACTGTGCTAATTCCAAGTGTATTTTATTGTATAGAAAAGTGTTGTATAGAAAAGTGTTGTACAAAAGTGCTGTAGATGGACAAAGGTGTGGTACAAAAGTGCTGTAGATGGACAAAGGTGTTGTACAAAAAGTGTTTAAAGACAATAAGTGTTGTACAAAAAGTGTTATCATTGTTCATGTTGAAGAAGTGTTTATCGTAATAAATGTTGCCATGAAATATTGTTTTTGTTGTTCTTGAATAGACGGGAAAATTACTACTTATTCATTGGACACATATGATTTACAGTTAGTCATAGTCCGACTGTTTGTTGTCAACAGCATGTATCAATTTAAACACCCCTTCAGATCGTTTCTGTGTGGACCCTCAATGTCGGGAAAACAACGCTTTTAGCTAGAATAATTCAAAATTGCGATAAAATGTTTTTGGAAAAACCGAAAAAAATCTACTATTGCTATAGTATTTGGCAAGAGTCCTATGATAAAATAAAGGCTATTGCCACAACCATACCAATACAATTCATAAGAGGACTTGATGTTTTCAATAGTATTGAACCGAACTCATGGCTGATTATTGATGATTTGGCTGAATCCATTGAACAGTTCTCACAGGAAATGCTGCAATTGTTCACTGTCCGATCTCATCACGAAAACATTTCCATAACCCTAGTTCTACACAATCTGTTTCATCAGAGCAAATGTATGCGAACCCTTGCTTTGAATTGCACTGTCTATATTATCTATCGAGTCGTTCGTGATTCTAGCTCGCTCATAACTCTCAATAAACAGATATACCCCGGCGCCCCTAAATTTCTGTTGTCAGCGTACACTCAAGCGACTAGCAAGCCCTACGGTTACATTTTATTGGATCTTAATCAGAGCACGCCCGAGGATCTTCGTGTAGACACCGACATTTTCGACAATGAAATTACAGTATATCTTCCGGTGAATAGTAGAAAAGGCTATTAGTCGCTATCATGACACTGAAGAAACTACACGAACAACGGCATTTATTTTCTGTTTTAAGCACTTCAAAACCCTTGCTTAGGAAGGCTATACTCAAACATGGTGTCGACAATGATTTCATTAATCTAATATCTGAACTTTGTTTAAATTTAACTGAGGGCAATGTTCAACTGCCAGAAGGTGTTAGACAACAGACAAAGCAACATCGTTCCACTGTACGTGCCTTGGCTTGTAAAAATAAGGGAAACAAATTTAAAAGAAAACGACTCCTTCAAGCAGGTGGTAGCTTTTTCACACTTTTACTACCGATAATCGCAGGACTTGTAAACAGTTTTCTCTAGATGGCAAAACCCTATAAATTGACACCTATAGAACTCGCTCTCTCGTCGCCCGTCGAGCATTTTGAAGATAATCTAAACAAGTTCATTAATGATGAGAATATTGCCGATGATAAAAAACTGGTTTTACTTCAAGATGCATTGCGACGTATGGACAAACATAGACCTTATCGCGAGAGACCCGATCCCTCTAAACAAGAAACATCTCAAGATTCTGCACAATCAAAGGAGAAGGAATTGAATTCGATTGTATTGAAAATTGGAAACCTACTGCCACTGTCCTATCGAGAACAGAGTAAAAAGAGTATTATCTTATCTCATGTCGGAATCTGGTGATCAAGTTCAAGTCGACAGCATAGGGAAACGAATTATAAATTCGGGGAAAAAGTTATAATCTAGTTGATTTAATTTGTGATATGGTGACGAATCGTAAAGGACTCTTATCCTTTGACGATAATCTATACACCTTTCTAAGTGTATCAAACTTTCCCAAAAGTCTTATTGGCAATAAGCAAATTCTAAAGAAATTAAATGAACATTCAACAACACCATTTAAAAAAGAAGAAGAAGAAGATACTAGCACCACTGATTTTACAACACCTGTGGCTGCTAGTCAAAAGCGAAGACGAATTGATTCACCCACCAGTGTGCAAAAGGGGAGTGGACATTACACTACGTGTTTACGTTCAAAATGGATGAAGTTTTGAAAGGTGTCTATGAAAATGTTGGTGAAGCGGGAAGTTTAAGTTCTCCCAAAACGCTTTCCAAAGTCTCCGACGCCACATTGAAAAAAGCAAAAGAGTATCTAGAAAATGAACCAAGTTACACATTACATCGGAATCATAGACTTCGCAGTAAACAATATCGTCAAACTAAAGCCTTTTTCCCTCTGCATATAATGCAAATGGATCTTTTAACTTTAGACACAGTTCAACGACGTCACAATACACCCTACAAATATATTCTAGTGGCAATCAGTATTTTTAGTCGCTATGCCTATGCCATTCCGTTGCGATCAAAGAGAGGTGTTGAAGTTGCTCGGGCCATTGAAAGTATTCTCGAACAGGATTCCTATAGAAAAATTCAATCGGATCGTGGCAGTGAATTTGTTAACCCTCATGTGCAAAAGGTTCTTTTGAAATATAATACGACACTCTATCATAGTCACAGTCCGATAAAGGCTGCATTGGCTGAACGATTAATAAGAACGATTCGTCTATTAATTTCAAGATATTGCACTTTAAAAAATACAGCTGCTTTTATTCATGATTTAGATAAAATCATGCAGATATACAACCATCGACCACATCGATCTCTGTCCAACTCTAGCCCTCGGGATGTTCACTACAGTGAGAATACATTTGATGCTTTTCTAAAGCAATACTCCAATGGCAATGAGAAGAAAAAGAAGAAGAAATTCAATGTTGGTGATACTGTTCGAATTAATAGAACCACCAATATTTTTGAAAAGGGGAATTATTTATGGAGCACCGAAACTTTTTAAAGTGTCCAAAATCCTAGACACCGAGCCCACAACGTATCGACTACGAGATACCAAAGATGATGAAATTCTCGGTGGTTTTTATGAATATGAACTACAAAAAGTTAGAAACACTGGTGAAATTTATCAAATTGAAAAGATATTAAAGAGTCGTACTCGTAGGGGCAAGAAGCAGTTGCTTGTTCGCTGGCTAGGATACAACTCGGATTTTGATTCTTGGGTCAGTGCTGAAGATATTAACAATGCCCAATGATTTCTATGTGACTTTCATGTCCAATGTTTCTGATCCTCTCTACAATGACTTGAATAAAACAAGTGATTTTTGGACAAAACTCTCCCCCACCATCAAATTTGACGGAAAGTATGAAGTGGCTCTTGTTGATTGTATTCTCAAAAATACCTATGACATCCTGAGAAAGGATCGTAAATATGAAATAAAAATTAGACCCTATGATTGGCCACCACCACCAGGTGATCAAGAACAAATTCAAAAAATCAATTGGTTGGATTATCCATATATTGAATTACCCTACGAGGAACTCACCTGTATGAATGATTTATGTCGTACTATTAATAAAAGAATTTCCGCCCGTAAAAAAGGAGCTTTTCATTTCAACTATTCAAAGGAGGAGGGTAAGATCTACATTAGTTCACCTATTGCCAGTGAAAAGGTTATTCTCAATGATAACCTAAGGATGTTCTTGGCTTTAAGCTCAATATAATCAATGGTAAAAGTGCCGGAAACACTAATTTCATTTTTGCCGACTACCCGCCTGCCTTCTCCACAGACACTTGTATATTTCTCTATGCTTCATTTGTGGAAACATCTCGGGTTGGTAATTCAAATGTTCCCCTCCTACGAGTTCTTGAACGAAAAACCAATCAAGAACATATTCATCACTACAATATAAAGCATCTTCAGTATATTCCAGTAAACACTTCCTATTTGGAACTCTGTCAGTTAACATTAAGAACTGAATTGGGTGATCCAATAGCAATTTCAAAAGGTTTGGCTGTGATTACATGTCATTTTCGACCCATCGTTCAACAGCAAGATGTCTAATAGAAAAGTGGTATTCACTTGTCCTGATATTGACTGCTATGTTAATACTCTTGGCCCAAGACAACAGGGCAATGGAATGGACTATTACAAGGGTCGCTCGTCAATGCCTGGCTATGGTCTTGGTAGCTGGTTTGCTAAGCTGTTTCGCTCTTCACTACCACTGGCTAGAAAATATCTTGTACCGGCTGCGACAGATTTTGCATCCTCTACACTATACGATTGGGGCTCTGGCAAGGATTTTAAAAAAAGTGCTTCGGAAAATCTTAGGTCCAGTGCGCGAACCCTTGGCGAGAAATTAAAGCAAAATGGTAAAGGTTTTAAAAAGGTCAAGAAAAAGAAACAACGCATCACTCATCAGTCTCTACTCAGGACGGAAACGAAAGACATCCCTTTTGTCAAAGAAAAGAAAGCCGATACGTAGTGTAACCAGAAGCCCCAGGAAGAAAATTGTTAGATCGAAACTTGATTTCTTCTCTTAAGATGTCCTACCTGCCGCATAAGGATTCCCAACCTTCAATCACCGCCTCATTGAATCTATTCAATGCCGAAAATGTTGATGTGAGTGTCAAGCATGGATACTATGAACAATTTTATCCACTACAACCCCTCTCCGATAATATCCACTTTCAAATTTATTCCAATGAAGACTACTTTATGGATTTATCGTCCACATTTATAGATTTACAAATGAAAGTCCGGAAATCCGATAATACAATGCCGATTCGGGCCGATGGAATATCCTATGAAAATTGTATACTACATAATTTATTTCGTCAAATTAGTGTCTACATCAATGGCACGCTGGTGAGCACAAGCAACAATCTCTCAAACTATGCTAGCTATATGCAATTCATGCTGATGACACCCAAGTCATACAAGGAATTGAGAGGTGCCTCCAATGGATATGAATATATTACTAATACTGATAGTACAGATGCACTTAAAAATGCTACAACTAGTGAATTACATCTAGTTGGAAAAAATATATCATGAAATATTTAATATACCCCAATGGCTACCGCCCAATGTTAAAGTGGATATAAAATTGACGCTTGCACCATCCAATTTCATATTGAGAAAGGAACTTGCCGCCAATCCTGATGTAAGTCTCTCCCTCACCTCGGCAATACTTCATGTACGCAAACAACAGGTTATGAGTTCTGTTGCTTTGGCCGTGGAAAAACTGAGAGCCAATGGCAACAATATTAAACTACTTGTTCCTCACACAATCACCAATCAACGTCATATTGCAATGGGCTCACGCACCTTCACCGATTCATCCTTTATCAATGGCGAAATCCCCTCGAAATTGGCTTTGGCATTTGTAAAGAGCGCCAGTGCAATAGGATCATGGACTGAATGTCCACATAAATTCGAGATGTTTGGACTTTCATCTCTTGTGTGCAAAGTAAACGGCATCCCACTCTACAATCTATCTTTTTGATAAATCCTATAGAACATTGTATGAGTTGACCATGCAAACCCTAGATCATGATTCGCAACTATTTGAAAATGGTATAACCGAAGATATGTTTGCTAAAACACATGGTATCATTGTATTGGATTTGTCTGGCACACAGGATATGAGTATAGTACGTACGGGGACTGTGCGTTTAGAGTGTACATTTGCCGACCCATTGGCTGAGAGTATTGCCCTAATCTCACTAAATCAATATGAAACCTATTGGGAAATCACTCCCGAAGGCAGTGTTCTACTAGACTTGGCGCCATGAACACCAGTCAAATAATCAGTGTATTTAATATGGACCCCTACATGTCCCAGTACAAATCCTATTGTCTACCCTCAGACTATCTAGGAAAAATTCAAAGTGCGAACAATACCTTGATTATTGTTAATAGCAGTCCATCGACTCTGCTGACGGGTCATTGGCTGTGCATCTTTCAAACAGTGAAGAATATCGAATTTTTTGATCCTCTTGGTCTACCCTATACATTCTACACGCCTCACATCAGCAACTATATTGAGAGCAGTAATAAAACTATTATTCAAAATCGAAAAAGGGTGCAGGATCTAACGACTAAAAGCTGTGGCTTCCATGCGCTACTATATTTTGTGTTCCGATGCCGTGGTTATACTTACAAGCAGTTTCTCCGTATTTATGGTGACAATCCACGTCTGAACGACTTTCTAGTGGAAAATATACTTACAAGTGTATTTAATATTGATTTCAGTGCCCTAAGAGTAAAGTGCTTAAAAAATGTTTGTGAATTTGTTTATTAATAAAATGTATATATACAACATTGTTTTTAAATCTTCACTTTTAGATTTCTTCATCGGTGTATAGGTAACTGTCGTGAACCACTAATGCTGGTAAATCATTTGGATTCACTGTATATTGATCTTGATTGACTGCAAAGTCAGGATCACATTTTCTGCAGTACAATGTAACTTCACTCTTGTCATATCTCTTTGTATAGTCAATGATACTATTTGCATTCATATTATGAAATTCACGAGTTTCAATCTGTCTATTTGAAGAAATATCACATACTGTGTTTTCAAGTGGTGAATCACATTCGGTAACTGCCAAATAAAAATCGCTTGGTCTATAGTCATAGTAGGTGGTGTCATCACAGCGATGACGTAGAAACCAGATTGTCTTGTTACCCCAACAGTTGAATCGTAGACCAGATTCCTCTTCCCAGAATAATTTAAATCCACGACGATACCAATCTCGTAGAAATAAACTAAAATCACGTTTAGGATTCTTTCCAATCATAGCGGGGTAAGTATTCTCCCACTGATCACATTTATCATTGTGACAATTGGAGCATAGGTGCCCGCTAGGGTGTGAGTCACACACCTCCTCAAGACATGAATTACATCCTTTAATTTGTACTGCATAGCCTCTATGTAATTTGCAAGGATTACATAATTTACACTTTTCATTATAGTCATCAATAATTGCACAATTCTCACATTGAGTCCAATTGCCAAGAGTGTACATGCACAATGGGCATATATAGAACATTTTGGTTTCCGATGTCAACTCTCTCACAGCTAAAACGAAACTGATCGTCTTCGCTCGATAAATTCAAAGTGTAGGAAAGGGGAGAGGAGTAACTCTGTGACGTTGCCTCTTTCGAAGGAGGAGCCATCTACATTGGCATTGAAAGTATATCCATGATATCATTCTGACGTGTCGTGATCAAGATATCAATAAATTGAGTATAAGCATTTGAATCACATTTTAAAAGGTTTCATACAATAGTCCAATGGGGGAGAATCATCATCCAAAATCAAATGTTTTTCCATAAACACTGATCTAATTCTCTCTTTCTCAAATTTATTCATTTTTCAATCCTTTCACTCTGACTGCCAACTCTAGACTGAAAAGAAAGTTGGCTCGGAAACAATAACAAATACTATTTCTGGATCATAACATTCGCCTCGAACAGGAAGGAAGTGTCATTAACTGTTTCTCGGAATCTCATAACATTTGGCTCGAATAACAATAACAAATACTATTTCCGGATCATAACATCTGCCTCGAGTGTGCACTTACAACAACAACATTGACCCCATTAACCACGTGTTCTCTCTAATGACTCTGTTCAAAACAACATTGGCCTTGGCATTTTGCCTCGGAAACAATAACAACATTGACATTCGCTGAGGGCGTGCCAAAAACACACCTGGAGAAAGAGGTCATGGAGAAAGAGGTCATTGACCGATTACGCAATCATTCTCACTAATGACTCTATGCCCATATAAGGAGTCCCAGTAGGAGTATAAGATAGCTCTCTACTAACTAGGTTTAAAATACCAGAAAGTGGAACTTGGACAATTTTAATATAGTAGAACGTGTTTCTAAGAACCTTGGAAATAATTTTATATGCGGATTTCTGAAGTGTTACAAGTAGTTCCTCTCGTGCAGTACTTCTGTAAAGTTTTTCTCTTGTGTTTGTTTTCAAACCATGTATACAGACTTTGTAGAATAGATGAATAGTTTTTAGTAAAAAATCCTACTTTCTATCTACTCCCACGTGAACCCTTAGCTCTGAAGGATTTGGCTACACGCTTACCAGCACACGCATACCAATATTAGATGATTATCTATGTAAACCCAGACATCACCAGGAAGAAGTGGTAAAGGTTTACAGTTTTTTATATAATGCTGGGAAATCTGTCATGAGGAAAATTCCCTTTCCTCATGACAAATTTTTCCATGGAAAGATCCTCCCACGTAACAACCTCCTCTGAACCCCTCCCCCCCCCACCACCACCAAAAAGAAATCCCTGCTGGAAACGTCTGTATACTTCCGAATAGCCAATATTATATGTAAATAATGGGCAAGTTCGTAATATGCAGCCCTTCCCCTTGGGACTGTGGGGGATTAAGTCATCCTCAAAGACATAGTTATTAGATTTTTCTACTATGATGAACAAATTGGTTATCTTAAAATTTTGATCAGGTGACTTTGGGAAATAAATTAGCATAAGAGGGGGCCTAGTGGCTCTCCATTTTTTTCTGTCACTAAAAAAGGCACTAGAACCTACTCTTGGACATCTGGGTCAATACGATCACCCCCCCCCCCCCCCCCAAAAAAAAAAAACATCCACATCCGTAATCTTTCTTCTGGCAAAAATACAAAATTCCATAATTTTTGCAGATAGGAGCTTGAAACCTCGACTACTGATTTTATGATACGCGGAGTCTGATGGTGTGATTTTCATTAATATATGTTGGATATGTGTTATATGTTGGATAGGCTGTGAAGTAATAATTTTTGTTCGTTTTAAGTTTCAACTTCGCTCTTTACTTTCCTCGGAAAAACTTTTTTTAAAAATTAATTTAGGAGTCAAAACTAAATACGTAGCCTCACAACAACAAACTAATCTATAACGCTTTTCATAGTCCTACAGGAACTGTGATATCAGTAACTTTCAGTATATAATTAAAATTATCTTAAAAACATAGGCATAAAAATCAGAAGCTTAAATTCATTACACAGCATAAAAATAGTGAATTTATTTATCAGGTAACATCTTGTTGTCATCTAGTTAGAACCCGGCGCCGCGCCGGCGGATCGACCGAAGGCCGCTGACGAGACGCCCAGTCGAACACTGCCGAAGGGTCGTAACGCCACCGGCGTGCCGCAGATGCGCCATCGCCGGTAGAGGCGGCGGCGTTCGGTCGACTTTAAATTAATTTTGCGGCAATTCTTTAGTGCGTCAACCGCAAAGTCGGAGCTTTTCCTTCTCATGTGGTTTAGTGTTTCGATTTTCCTGATTAGAAATTAAGCAGGGCTTGCACTATCCCCAAATTTTCGGGAATTTCCCTGAAAATCTGTGCGTCACCCCGAAAAAAATTTGGTTCCCCGAATCCCCGAAAATCACGCAATCGCGGTGCCACCCCTAGCGATTTATCACCAGTGACTTTCCCTGTCAAATATTACTTTGCATACCATAATTCTTCACTACTCTCTTGTTCATTAATTTTCGTCTTTTTTGTTACTTTGCATAAAAACCAGACAGATGCAATACGCAATTGCAAATATTGTAATATGCACAGTTTTTCATATGTTGACAAAACAAAGTATCGTCTTAATGAAATGAGTTTAAATCATTTCGAATGCAGTTTCCCAATCGCTATTTCTTACATCATTCGTAGTCAAGAATTTTATTTTCAAGTTAAATAGAATTATAGAACGCATTCCCTACTATACAGCTTCAGCCTTCAGTTGGATTTTCAAATGACAGCCGACACATTGTTTCTACAGTTTAATTGTAAGTTTGCAGATTTTTTTCTGCTGTTTTTAGATAAGATTTTCTTAATGTTTGATACTCAATTGTTGAACGCCTGATAGATTAAAGAAAATACAATCTTCTTTATGAAAACATTTACCCCCCCCCAAAAAAAAAAACCCTTCTATTGGGACAAAATTAAGCTATAGACTAAGCTATGTACAAGGTTGGGGAATTAAAGATTGAACCGGAAGTTACTCCAAAAACATGATTCATAAAAAAATTGTAAATTATTGCCTATAGGGGGGGGGATAGGGGGCTATCATTTTTAAATGATAATTCCTCATTTTTTTTTTTTTTAAAGCAGGGATGCCAAAAAGATATTTATTTTTTATATTTAAAGTGGAGACAGAAGAAAATGATATCAAATTCCCTGGGAAACCATTGAAATATTTTGATAGACCCAGGGCCCCCCATTAGGACTTGTTCATTGTCTTGGGTTTTTTGTGATTTCTCATAGGCTATTGGCATAATTTGGCTTTTGTGTGTGCTCCCTTTTAACTAGACTCTTTGGATCTTTAGAATGCCACGGCGAATCTATGACTCAGTTTTCCAATAATTTGAGGTATATCTGAATAATTTCGACATTTTGTTGTTGTCTTTGTACCCTTTACTCATACCCTAAATTTTTTTCCAGGAACACTATACTGTTTAACGTTATTTTGCGTGTTTGTTTGAACCATATAGCGACCTAGTTAATTATTAAGTAAATTATTCTTCTAATGAAAGCTGAGACCGTATCCTATCAAGGGGGTATCCAGAGGGGGGGATAGGGAGGTATTACATTTAAATGATAATATCTCGAATTTTTTTTTATTGAAAGCAGGGATCCCAAAAAGTTTTTTTTTTTTAATTTAAGGCAGAGAAAGCATCATACCAAGGTGGTATCCAGGGGGGGGGGGTAGTGAGCTATCATATTTAAATGATATTACCTCGTTTTTTTTGAAAGCAGGGGTGCCAATAAGTTAATTATTTTTTTTTATTTAAAGCAGAGACGGTATCCTATCAAGATGTTATCCGAGAGGGCGGAATAGGGAGTTATTATATTTCAGTGATAGTACCTTGATTTCTTTTATTGAAAGCAGGTATGCCAAAAAGTTGAAAAGTTGACAAAAACTAAAAATATTTTCGTGAGCTATACTTGATAGAGCACTTGCATGGTTTTATCGTCCAAAGGGAAAGGGACATATACGTCCAACCCGTTTTTTTCTTATTGATGAAACGGGTTTACTTTGAAAACATTCATTCATAAGTACCAGGCAGATTCACACTAAAACGAATTGGTGTGACGAAAGCGATATCGACATCCCCACCTAACGTTGCGCTCGAGTGACAATGGCGCCCTTGGTCCAGTTCCCAAGTTACATTAAAAGGCCAGGTCATAATAAAAGCTTTCAATTTGGGAGGTTCAAGGAGGAGTCTTTGACAGTCTAATGACCTCAGGGTACTAGATGTTGCCACGTTTTTACGTATCTATAGTGGTTTAAAAAAATTCGATCACCCCACAAATGATTACCAAAAATATGTACAAATATAACAGACGTAACATTTGGAATATTATAACACTTTTTTCAAAGCTTTGAAGAAAAGCAAAAAGGCTAAATACCCCTAACTACACTTGAAAGCTATTTAAAAAGAAACTCTTTGGAGATTTCCATGGAAATGACCATAGCAGAAACTTTGAGCCTGGGTGGGGATCAAAGAGGAGTCTTTGAGTATTTGACCACAGGTGACTTATTGTTGCGACTTTCTTAAATTTGATAATTTTTGTGAGAATTTGGACATCAAAGCTTAAACTCAATGACTGATACTAAGTCTCCTAACATTTTGCTTGGAGTAAAAGTGACGAACTAGGAAGAAAATCTTAACATCTTCCTGGAGCTACTTCAGTCTGCATATTATTTCATTTAATTACATTTAAAACGGATGAGCTTCTCATTTTTTACCTAAGAAAATAGCCGGCACTTCATTTTTCTTCATACCGAATAAACCATTAAGTATATTTTGTTTCATTGTAATTGAAGTGTTCTCATGCGAAGTGTTCATCTTGTGTTTTTCAATTTGACAAGTTTACTCCTTTTAGATGCAGTTTATAATTTGACTGATATTAGGTATTTATGAGTTTATAATTTGGAATAAATACCCAAAAGAAAAAATGAATACTATCCAAAAGAGCAGCCAAAAGCAATAAAAAAGCAGCAGTTCAGCCTTAGCCTACATGACATATATTCTATAAAGAAGCAAAAAAAAACTTAAAAATGTATTTTTTTTAAATGGCTATTAAAAACCACTTTTTAATACAAGAAGGCTTTTTAGGAATCTAAAAGAGCAAAAAAAAAAAAATAATTAATATCAAAGTCGCTCATTTCAACAGTTTAAAGGTGACAAAACAGACATTGGCAAAGGGCATTATGAAAAAATTAAGCTTCTTAGTTCAAACTTATATTCAAAGTTTTTGCACAGATAACTGACGAATTTTGTGATACGACATTTGAAGTTTTGTATGCAGTAATGCTCGATGAAAAAAAAAACAACTAATTGTGATTTGAGAAAGACTGATGAAAACATTAGTAGATTGCTAACTTATACTTCCAGGAGCTTATGTTCCTTCCTATGCTATTCCAGGAGCTTATGTTCCTTCCTATGCTATTCTAAGGGTTTATGTTCCTTCCTATGCTATTCTAGGGGTTTTAAAAGCGAACAGTACGAGCGGGGATTCCCCACTGGTTCCTACACATTGCAAAAAGTGAGATAATTATTATAAATTTGGAACAACATCAATCTATTGAAATTGTTAACGATAACAAACATGTTTTCAACCAGATGGGTTTTTGAAGCACATTCAGAACAGCGTGTTTTTTTTGGCAATTGGCATTTTTTTCTGATAACAAGTACCATTCATTGCGATCATAGCTCTAAAAAAAGGGTTTAGCATTTGTGAATTGGATCGTATGAAGGTGGAGAAAAAGTAAAAAGGGTTTAGCATTTGCGAATTGGACTATACGAACGATATTAATTTCTGATTTTTTGGACAATTGCCTTAACTCGAGAGTAGTTTGTTATTACAAAAATGGATGCTACAATCAGAATTGTTTGATTGACATTTGCAAAAAGGGATAAGGGATTCGCGAATTGGACTGTACAAACGATCTTTTTTGAATAATAGGGAAAAAAACAGAGCTAGATAACGTTTGCGAATTGGATCGTATGAAGATGGCGAAAAAAAGGGGTTAAAGTGATTAGCAGTTAAGGTAACCCTGAAGAGCATGTTAATTCATACCTTATTTATTATAAATTTGGAACAATATCAATCTATGGAAATGGTTAACGATGATAAAATGGTCTTACAACTTGACCTAATTTTACTTCTTCGATGTGTTCCGTATAATACACAAGTGGCGTTTGAACAGTGTTGCCAATTTAAAATAGAGTCTAACGTTATAGTATACTAAAAAGTTGATACTAAGAGAGATGTAGATGGCAAGAAAAAATTTTAATAATGGATAGCTTTACTTCTTCGATGTGTTCTGTATAATACACAAGTGGCGTTTCAACAGTGTTGTCAGTTTAAAATAGAGTCTAACGTTATAGTATACTCAAAAGTTGATACTAAGAGAGATGTAGATGGCAAGAAAAGAATTTTAATAATAAAATTCAGAACAAACCTTAGAAATCCTTGCAAATCAAGTAGTAAGGTGTATGTGAGTACGAACCATCAAGGATCATAAGCACCAACGACCCTAACCAGCAGAGACATCAACCCCCCAAAGGTCCCCTATCCCCAAACTCTAAGGGCACCCCCTCGCTCCAACTTTTTGGCCCCCCCCTCCCCATTTTTTTTTGATTTTTTTTAACATGATATATTTTTTCAACTTTTTTTTTACATGTCTTCGAATGAGATGAAAACATACTTAAATTCAGTAGTGTTTTGTCGTGGCTTATCTTGTCACAGTTACATTCTCTTGATTTTTTCAAAGTTCATTTTGGATTTCTTTCATTGAAATGCAAGAGTTGGAATATTTCAGTAGTGTTTTGTTGTGCTTTACTTTGTCACAGTTACATTCTCTTGATTTTTCAAAGTTCATTTTGAATTTCTTTAATTGAAATGCAAGAGTTGGATTATTTCAGTAGTGTTTTTTTTCGTGGTTTACCTTGTCACAGTTACATTCTCTTAATTTTTCAAAGTTCATTTTGAATTTCTTTCGTTGAAATGCAAGAGATGGAATATTTCAGTAGTGTCTTGTTGTGCTTTACCTTGTCGTAGTTACATTCTCTTGATTTTTCAAAGTTCATTTTGGATTTCTTTCGTTGAAGTGCAAGAGTTTGAATATTTCAGTAGTGTTTTGTTGTGCTTTACCTTGTCACAGTTACATTCTCTTGATTTTTCAAAGTTCATTTTGAATTTCTTTCGGGAAATGCAAGAGTTGGAATATTTCAGTAGTGTTTTTGTCGTGGTTTACCATGTCACAGTTACATTCTCTTGATTTGTCAAAGTTCATTTTGAATTTCTTTCGTGAAATGCAAGAGTTGGAATATTTCAGTAGTGTTTTATCGTGGTTTACCTTGTCACATTACATTCTCTTGATTTTTCAAAGTTCATTTTGGATTTTAACATTCACTTGATTTTTCAAAGTTCCTTTTTGAATTTCTTTCATTGAAATGCAAGAGTTGGATTATTTCAGTAGTGTTTTGTCATGGTTTATCATGTCACAGTTACATTCTCTTTATTTTTCAGAGTTCATTTTGAATTTCTTTCATTGAAATGCAAGAGTTGGATTATTTCAGTAGTGTTTTGTCGTCGTTTACCTTGTCACAGTTACATTCTCTTAATTTTTCAAAATTCATTTTGAATTTCTTTCATTGAAATGCAAGAGTTGGGTTATTTCAGTAGTGTTTTGTCATGGTTTACCATGTCACAGTTACATTCTCTTAAGTTTTCAAAGTTCATTTTGAATTCTTTCACTGAAATGCAAGAGTTGGATTATTTCAGTAGTGTTTTGTCATGGTTTATCATGTCACAGTTACATTCTCTTAATTTTTCAGAGTTCATTTTGAATTTCTTTCATTGAAATGCAAGAGTTGGATTATTTCAGTAGTGTTTTTGTCGTGGTTTAGCTTGTTACAGTTACATTCTATTAATTTTTGAAAGTTCATTTTGTATTTCTTTCATTGAAATGCAAGAGTTGGATTATTTCAGTAGTGTTTTGTCATGGTTTACCATGTCACAGTTACATTCTCTTAATTTTTCAGAGTTCATTTTGAATTTCTTTCATTGAAATGCAAGAGTTGGATTATTTCAGTAGTGTTTTGTCGTGGCTTACCATGTCAAAGTTACATTCTCTTGATTTTTTCAAAGTTCATTTTGGATTTCTTTCATTGAAATGCAAGAGTTGGAATATTTCAGTTGTGTTTTGTTGTGCTTTACCTTGTCACAGTTACATTCTCTTGATTTTTCAAAGTTCATTTTGAATTTCTTTCATTGAAATGCAAGAGTTGGTTTATTTCAGTAGTGTTTTGTCGTGGTTTACCTTGTCACAGTTACATTCTCTTAATTTTTCAAAGTTCATTTTGAATTTCTTTCGTTGAAATGCAAGAGTTGGAATATTTCAGTAGTGTCTTGTTGCGCTTTACCTTGTCACAGTTACATTCTCTTGATTTTTCAAAGTTCATTTTGGATTTCTTTCGTTGAAATGCAAGAGTTGGAATATTTCAGCAGTGTTTTGTTTTACTTTGCCTTGTCACAGTTACAGTCTCTTGATGTTTCAAAGTTCATTTTGAATTTCTTTCATTGAAATGCAAGCGTTGGATTATTTCAGTAGTGTTTTGTCGTGGCTTACCATGTCACAGTTACATTCTCTTGACTTTTTCAAAGTTCATTTTGGATTTCTTTCATTGAAATGCAAGAGTTGGAATATTTCAGTAGTGTTTTGTTGTGCTTTACCTTGTCACAGTTACTTTCACTTGATTTTTCAAAGTTCATTTTGAATTTCTTTCATTGAAATGCAAGAGTTGGTTTATTTTAGTAGTGTTTTGTCGTGGTTTACCTTGTCACAGTTACCTTGTCACAGTTACATTCTGTTGATTTTTCAAAGTTCATTTTGAATTTCTTTCGTGAAATGCAAGAGTTTGAATATTTCAGTAGTGTTTTGTCGTGGTTTACCATGTCACAGTTACATTCTCTTAATTTTTCAAAGTTCATTTTGAATTTCTTTCATTGAAATGCAAGCGTTGGATTATTTCAGTAGTGTTCTGTCGT
Source organism: Artemia sinica (assembly GCA_027921565.1). Lineage (NCBI taxonomy): Eukaryota > Metazoa > Arthropoda > Branchiopoda > Anostraca > Artemiidae > Artemia > Artemia sinica. Next base: position 31,814,312 of record CM051274.1, on the reverse strand, counting down.
GGCTTACCATGTCACAGTTACATTCTCTTGACTTTTTCAAAGTTCATTTTGGATTTCTTTCATTGAAATGCAAGAGTTGGAATATTTCAGTAGTGTTTTGTTGTGCTTTACCTTGTCACAGTTACTTTCTCTTGATTTTTCAAAGTTCATTTTGAATTCTTTCATTGAAATGCAAGAGTTGGTTTATTTTAGTAGTGTTTTGTCGTGGTTTACCTTGTCACAGTTACCTTGTCACAGTTACATTCTGTTGATTTTTCAAAGTTCATTTTGAATTTCTTTCGTGAAATGCAAGAGTTTGAATATTTCAGTAGTGTTTTGTCGTGGTTTACCATTGTCACAGTTACATTCTCTTGATTTTTCAAAGTTCATTTTGAATTTCTTTCATTGAAATGCAAGAGTTGGATTATTCAGTAGTGTTTTGTCGTGGTTTACCTTGTCACAGTTACATTCTCTTAATTTTTCAAAGTTCATTTTGAATTTCTTTCGTTGAAATGCAAGAGTTGGAATATTTTCAGTAGTGTCTTGTTGTGCTTTACCTTGTCGTAGTTACATTCTCTTGATTTTTCAAAGTTCATTTTGGATTTCTTTCCTTGAAATGCAAGAGTTGGAATATTTCAGTAGTGTTTTGTCGTGTTTACCTTGTCACAGTTACATTCTCTTGATTTTTCAAAATTCATTTTGGATTTTTACATTCTCTTGATTTTTCAAAGTTCATTTTGAATTTCTTTCGTTGAAATGCAAGAGTTGGAATATTTCAGTAGTGTCTTGTTGTGCTTTACCTTGTCACAGTTACATTCTCTTGATTTTTCAAAGTTCATTTTGAATTTCTTTCGTGAAATGCAGAGTTGGAATATTTCAGTAGTGTTTTGTCGTGGTTTACCATGTCACAGTTACATTCTCTTGATTTTTCAAAGTTCATTTTGAATTTCTTTCGTGAAATGCAAGAGTTGGAATATTTCAGTAGTGTTTTGTCGTGGTTTACCTTGTCACAGTTACATTTACTTGATTTTTCAAAGTTCATTTTGGATTTTTACATTCTCTTGATTTTTCAAAGTTCATTTTGAATTTCTTTCATTGAAATGCAAGAGTTGGATTATTTCAGTAGTGTTTTGTTGTGCTTTACATTGTCACAGTTACATTCTCTTGATTTTCAAAGTTCATTTTGAATTTCTTTCATTGAAATGCGAGAGTTGGATTATTTCAGTAGCGTTTTGTCTTGGCTTACCTTGTCACAGTTACATTCTCTTAATTTTTCAAAGTTCATTTTGAATTTCTTTTGTTGAAATGCAAGAGTTGGAATATTTCAGTATTGTCTTGTTGCGCTTTACCTTGTCGTAGTTTCATTCTCTTGATTTTTCAAAGTTCATTTTGGATTTCTTTCGTTGAAATGCAAGAGTTTGAATATTTCAGTAGTGTTTTGTTGTGCTTTGCCTTGTCACAGTTACATTCTCTTGATTTTTCAAAGTTCATTTTGAATTTCTTTCGTGAAATGCAAGAGTTGGAATATCTCAGTAGTGTTTTGTCGTGGTTTACCATGTCACAGTTATATTCTCTTGATTTTTCAAAGTTCATTTTGAATTTCTTTCATTGAAATGCAAGAGTTGGATTATTTCAGTGGTGTTTTGTCGTGGTTTTCCTTGTCACAGTTACATTCTCTTAACTTTTCAAAGTTCATTTGAATTTCTTTCGTTGAAATGCAAGAGTTGGAATATTTCAGTAGTGTCTTGTTGTGCTTTACCTTGTCACCGTTACATTCTCTTGATTTTTCAAAGTTTATTTTGGATTTCTTTCGTTGAAATGCAAGATTTGGAATATTTCAGTAGTGTTTTGTTTTTTACTTTACCTTGTCACAGTTACAGTCTCTTGATTTTTCAAAGTTCATTTTGAATTTCTTTCGTGAAATGCCAGAGTTGGAATATTTCAGTAGTGTTTTGTCGTGGTTTACCATGTCACAGTTACATTCTCTTAATTGTTGTTCAAAGTTCATTTTGAATTTCTTTCATTGAAAGGCAAGAGTTGGATTATTTCAGTAGTGTTTTGTCGTGGCTTACCATGTCACAGTTACATTCTCTTGATTTTTTCAAAGTTCATTTTGGATTTCTTTCATTGAAATGCAAAAGTTGGAATATTTCAGTAGTGTTTTGTTGTGCTTTACCTTGTCACAGTTACATTCTCTTGATTTTTCAAAGTTCATTTTGAATTTTCTTTCGTTGAAATGCAAGAGTTGGAATATTTTAGTAGTGTCTTGTTGTGCTTTACCTTGTCACAGTTACATTCTCTTGATTTTTCAAAGTTCATTTTGGATTTTTTTTAGTTGAAATGCAAGAGTTGGAATATTTCAGTAGTGTTTTCTTTTGCTTTACCTTGTCACAGTTACATTCTCTTGATTTTTCAAAGTTCATTTTGAATTTCTTTCGTGAAATTCCAGAGTTGGAATATTTCAGTAGTGTTTTGTCGTGGCTTACCATGTCACAGTTACATTCTCTTGATTTTTTCAAAGTTCATTTGGATTTCTTTCATTGAAATGCAAAAGTTGGAATATTTCAGTAGTGTTTTGTTGTGCTTTACCTTGTCACAGTTACATTCTCTTGATTTTTCAAAGTTCATTTTGAATTTCTTTCGTTGAAATGCAAGAGTTGGAATATTTTAGTAGTGTTTTGTTGTGCTTTACCTTGTCACAGTTACATTCTCTTGATTTTTCAAAGTTCATTTTGAATTTCTTTCATTGAAATGCAATAGTTGGATTATTTCAGTAGTGTTTTGTCGTGGCTTACCTTGTCACAGTTACATTCTCTTAATTTTTCAAAGTTCATTTTGAATTTCTTTTGTTGAAATGCAAGAGTTGGAATATTTCAGTAGTGTCTTGTTGTGCTTTACCTTGTCGTAGTTACATTCTCTTGATTTTTCAAAGTTCATTTTGGATTTCTGTCGTTGAAATGCAAGAGTTTGAATATTTCAATAGTGTTTTGTTGTGCTTTACCTTGTCACAGTTACATTCTCTTGATTTTTCAAAGTTCATTTTGAATTTCTTTCGTGAAATGCAAGAGTTGGAATATTTCAGTAGTGTTTTGTCGTGGTTTACCATGTCACAGTTACATTCTCTTGATTTTTCAAAGTTCATTTTGAATTTCTTTCATTGAAATGCAAGAGTTGGATTATTTCAGTAGTGTTTTGTCGTGGTTTACCTTGTCACAGTTACATTCTCTTAATTTTTCAAAGTTCATTTTGAATTTCTTTCGTTGAAATGCAAGAGTTGGAATATTTCAGTAGTGTCTTGTTGTGCTTAACTTGTCGTAGTTACACTCTCTTGATTTTTCAAAGTTCATTTTGGATTTCTTTCCTTGAAATGCAAGAGTTGGAATATTTCAGTAGTGTTTTGTCGTGGTTTACCTTGTCACAGTTACATTCTCTTGATTTTTCAAAGTTCATTTTGGATTTTTACATTCTCTTGATTTTTCAAAGTTCATTTTGAATTTCTTCGTTGAAAAGCTAGAGTTGGAATATTTCAGTAGTGTCTTGTTGTGCTTTACCTTGTCACTGTTACATTCTCTTGATTTTTCAAAGTTCATTTTGGATTTCTTTCGTTCAAATACAAGAGTTGAAATATTTCAGTAGTGTTTTGTTGTGCTTTACCTTGTCACAGTTACATTCTCTTGATTTTTCAAAGTTCATTTTGGATTTTTACATTCTCTTGATTTTTCAAAGTTCATTTTGAATTTCTTTCGTGAAAAGCAAGAGTTGGAATATTTCAGTTGTGTTTTGTCGTGGTTTACCATGTCACAGTTACATTCTCTTGATTTTTCAAAGTTCATTTTGAATTTCTTTCGTGAAATGCAAGAGTTGGAATATTTCAATAGTGTTTTATCATGGTTTACCTTGTCACAGTTACATTCTCTTGATTTTTCAAAGTTCATTTTTGATTTCTTTCGTTGAAATGGAGGTGTTGGAATATTTCAGTAGTGTTTTGTTATGGTTTACCTTGTCACAGTTACATTCTCTTGATTTTTCAAAGTTCATTTTGAATTTCTTTCGTTGAAATGCAAGAGTTGGAATATTTCAGTAGTGTCTTGTTGGGCTTTACCTTGTCACTGTTACATTCTCTTGATTTTTCAAAGTTCATTTTGGATTTCTTTCGTTGAAATGCAAGAGTTGGAATATTTCAGTAGTTTTTTGTTGTGCTTTACCTTGTCACAGTTACATTCTCTTGATTTTTCAAAGTTCATTTTGGATTTTTACATTCACTTGATTTTCCAAAGTTCATTTTGAATTTCTTTCATTGAAATGCAAGAGTTGGAATATTTCAGTAGTGTTTTGTTGTGCTTTACCTTGTCACAGTTACATTCTCTTGATTTTTCAAAGTTCATTTTTGGATTTCTTTCATTGAAATGTAAGAGTTGGAATATTTCAGTAGTGTTTTGTTGTGCTTTACCTTGTCACAGTTACATTCTCTTGATTTTTCAAAGTTCATTTTGAATTTCTTTCATTGAAATGCAAGAGTTGGTTTATTTCAGTAGTGTTTTGTCGTGGTTTACCTTGTCACAGTTACATTCTCTTAATTTTTCAAAGTTCATTTTGAATTTCTTTCGTTGAAATGCAAGAGTTGGAATATTTTAGTAGTGTCTTGTTGTGCTTTACCTTGTCACAGTTACATTCTCTTGATTTTTCAAAGTTCATTTTGGATTTCTTTAGTTGAAATGCCAGAGTTGGAATATTTCAGTGGTGTTTTGTTTTGCTTTACCTTGTCACAGTTACATTCTCTTGACTTTTTCAAAGTTCATTTTGGATTTCTTTCATTGAAATGCAAGAGTTGGAATATTTCAGTAGTGTTTTGTCGTGGTTTACCATGTCACAGTTACATTCTCTTGATTTTTCAAAGTTCATTTTGAATTTCTTTCGTGAAATGCAAGAGTTGGAATATTTCAGTAGTGTTTCGTCGTGGTTTACCTTGTCACAGTTAGATTCTCTTGATTTTTCAAAGTTCATTTTGGAATTTTTACATTCTCTTGATTTTTCAAAGTTCATTTTGAATTTCTTTCATTGAAATGCAAGAGTTGGATTATTTCAGTAGTGTTTTGTTGTGCTTTACCTTGTCACAGTTACATTCTCTTGATTTTTCAAAGTTCATTTTGAATTTCTTTCATTGAAATGCAATAGTTGGATTATTTCAGTAGTGTTTTGTCGTGGCTTACCTTGTCACAGTTACATTCTCTTAATTTTTCAAAGTTCATTTTGAATTTCTTTTGTTGAAAAGCAAGAGTTGGAATGTTTCAGTAGTGTCTTGTTGTGCTTTACCTTGTCGTAGTTACATTCTCTTGATTTTTCAAAGTTCATTTTGGATTTCTGTCGTTGAAATGCAAGAGTTTGAATATTTCAATAGTGTTTCGTTGTGCTTTACCTTGTCACAGTTACATTCTCTTGATTTTTCAAAGTTCATTTTGAATTTCTTTCGTGAAATGCAAGAGTTGGAATATTTCAGTAGTGTTTTGTCGTTGTTTACCATGTCACAGTTACATTCTCTTGATTTTTCAAAGTTCATTTTGAATTTCTTTCATTGAAATGCAAGAGTTGGATTATTTCAGTAGTGTTTTGTCGTTGTTTACCTTGTCACAGTTACATTCTCTTAATTTTTCAAAGTTCATTTTAAATTTCTTTCGTTGAAATGCAAGAGTTGGAATATTTCAGTAGTGTCTTGTTGTGCTTTACCTTGTCGTAGTTACATTCTCTTGATTTTTCAAAGTTCATTTTGGATTTCTTTCCTGAAATGCAAGAGTTGGAATATTTCAGTAGTGTTTTGTCGTGGTTTACCTTGTCACAGTTACATTCTCTTGATTTTTCAAAGTTCATTTTGGATTTTTACATTCTCTTGATTTTTTTCAAAGTTCATTTTGAATTTCTTTCGTTGAAATGCAAGAGTTGGAATATTTCAGTAGTGTCTTGTTGTGCTTTACCTTGTCACTGTTACATTCTCTTGATTTTTCAAAGTTTATTTTGGATTTCTTTCGTTCAAATACAAGAGTTGGAATATTTCAGTAGTGTTTTGTTGTGCTTTACCTTGTCACAGTTACATTCTCTTGATTTTTCAAAATTCATTTTGGATTTTTACATTCTCTTGATTTTTCAAAGTTCATTTTGAATTTCTTTCGTGAAATGCAAGAGTTGGAATATTTCAGTTGTGTTTTGTCGTGGTTTACCATGTCACAGTTACATTCTCTTGATTTTTCAAAGTTCATTTTGAATTTCTTTCGTGAAATGCAAGAGTTGGAATATTTCAATAGTGTTTTATCATGGTTTACCTTGTCACAGTTACATTCTCTTGATTTTTCAAAGTTCATTTTGAATTTCTTTCGTTGAAATGCAAGAGTTGGAATATTTCAGTAGTGTCTTGTAGTGCTTTACCTTGTCACTGTTACATTCTCTTGATTTTTCAAAGTTCATTTTGGATTTCTTTCGTTGAAATGTAAGAGTTGGAATATTTCAGTAGTTTTTTGTTGTGCTTTACCTTGTCACAGTTACATTCTCTTGATTTTTCAAAGTTCATTTTGGATTTTTATATTCACTTGATTTTCCAAAGTTCATTTTGAATTTCTTTCATTGAAATGCAAGAGTTGGAATATTTCAGTAGTGTTTTGTTGTGCTTTACCTTGTCACAGTTACATTCTCTTGATTTTTCAAAGTTCATTTTTGGATTTCTTTCGTTGAAATGCAAGAGTTGGAATATTTCAGTAGTGTTTTGTTATGGTTTACCTTGTCACAGTTACATTCTCCTGATTTTTCAAAGTTCATTTTCGATTTCTTTCCTTGAAATGCAAGAGTTGGAATATTTCAGTAGTGTTTTGTTATGGTTTACCTTGTCACAGTTACATTCTCTTGATTTTTCAAAGTTCATTTTGGATTTCTTTCCTTGAAATGCAAGAGTTGGATTATTTCAGTAGTGTTTTGTCGTGGCTTACCATGTCACAGTTACATTCTCTTGATTTTTTCAAAGTTCATTTTGGATTTCTTTCATTGAAATGCAAGAGTTGGAATATTTCAGTAGTGTTTTGTTGTGCTTTACCTTGTCACAGTTACATTCTCTTGATTTTTCAAAGTTCATTTTGAGTTTCTTTCGTGAAATGCAAGAGTTGGAATATTTCAGTAGTGTTTTATCGTGGTTTACCTTGTCACAGTTACATTCTCTTGATTTTTCAAAGTTTATTTTGGATTTCTTTCCTTGAAATGCAAGAGTTGGATTATTTCAGTAGTGTTTTGTCGTGGCTTACCATGTCACAGTTACATTCTCTTGATTTTTTCAAAGTTCATTTTGGATTTCTTTCATTGAAATGCAAGAGTTGGAATATTTCAGTAGTGTTTTGTGTGCTTTACCTTGTCACAGTTACTTTCTTTTGATTTTTCAAAGTTCATTTTGAATTTCTTTCATTGAAATGCAAGAGTTGGTTTATTTTAGTAGTGTTTTGTCGTGGTTTACCTTGTCACAGTTACCTTGTCACAGTTACATTCTCTTGATTTTTCAAAGTTCATTTTGAATTTCTTTCGTGAAATGCAAGAGTTGGAATATTTCAGTAGTGTTTTGTCGTGGTTTACCATGTCACAGTTACATTCTCTTGATTTTTCAAAGTTCATTTTGAATTTCTTTCATTGAAATGAAAGAGTTGGATTATTTCAGTAGTGTTTTGTCGTGGTTTACCTTGTCACAGTTACATTCTCTTAATTTTTCAAAGTTCATTTTGAATTTCTTTCGTTGAAATGCAAGAGTTGGAATATTTCAGTAGTGTCTTGTTGTGCTTTACCTTGTCGTAGTTACATTCTCTTGATTTTTTTCAAAGTTCATTTTGGATTTCTTTCCTTGAAATGCAAGAGTTGGAATATTTCAGTAGTGTTTTGTCGTGGTTTACCTTGTCACAGTTACATTCTCTTGATTTTTCAAAATTCATTTTGGATTTTTACATTCTCTTGACTTTTCAAAGTTCATTTTGAATTTCTTTCGTTGAAATGCAAGAGTTGGAATATTTCAGTAGTGTCTTGTTGTGCTTTACCTTGTCACAGTTACATTCTCTTGATTTTTCAAAGTTCATTTTGAATTTCTTTCGTGAAATGCCAGAGTTGGAATATTTCAGTAGTGTTTTGTCGTGGTTTACCATGTTACAGTTACATTCTCTTGATTTTCCAAAGTTCATTTTTAATTTCTTTCATTGAAATGCAAGAGTTGGATTATTTCAGTAGTGTTTTTGTTGTGCTTTACATTGTCACAGTTATATTCTCTTGATTTTTCAAAGTTCATTTTGAATTTCTTTCATTGAAATGCGAGAGTTGGATTATTTCAGTAGTGTTTTGTCTTGGCTTACCTTGTCACAGTTACATTCTCTTAATTTTTCAAAGTTCATTTTGAATTTCTTTCGTGAAATGCCAGAGTTGGAATTTCAGTAGTGTTTTGTCGTGGTTTACCTTGTCACAGTTACATTTACTTGATTTTTCAAAGTTCATTTTGGATTTTTACATTCTCTTGATTTTTCAAAGTTCATTTTGAATTTCTTTCATTGAAATGCAAGAGTTGGATTATTTCAGTAGTGTTTTGTTGTGCTTTACATTGTCACGGTTACATTCTCTTGATTTTTCAAAGTTCATTTTGAATTTCTTTCATTGAAATGCGAGAGTTGGATTATTTCAGTAGTGTTTTGTGTCTTGGCTTACCTTGTCACAGTTACATTCTCTTAATTTTTCAAAGTTTATTTTGAATTTCTTTTGTTGAAATGCAAGAGTTGGAATATTTCAGTAGTGTCTTGTTGTGCTTTACCTTGTCACAGTTACATTCTCTTGATTTTTCAAAGTTCATTTTGAATTTCTTTCGTGAAATGCCAGAGTTGGAATATTTCAGTAGTGTTTTGTCGTGGTTCACGTTGTCACAGTTACATTTACTTGATTTTTCAAAGTTCATTTTGGATTTTTATATTCTCTTGATTTTTCAAAGTTCATTTTGAATTTCTTTCATTGAAATGCAAGAGTTGGAATATTTCAGTAGTGTTTTGTCGTGGTTTACCTTGTCACAGTTACATTCTCTTGATTTTTCAAAGTTCATTTTGGATTTTTACATTCTCTTGATTTTTCAAAGTTCATTTTGAATTTCTTTCGTTGAAATGCAAGAGTTGGAATATTTCAGTAGTGTCTTGTTGTGCTTTACCTTGTCACTGTTACATTCTCTTGATTTTTCAAAGTTCATTTTGGATTTCTTTCGTTCAAATACAAGAGTTGGAATATTTCAGTAGTGTTTTGTTGTGCTTTACCTTGTCACAGTTACATTCTCTTGATTTTTCAAAATTCATTTTGGATTTTTTACATTCTCTTGATTTTTCAAAGTTCATTTTGAATTTCTTTCGTGAAATGCAAGAGTTGGAATATGTCAGTTGTGTTTTTGTCGTGGTTTACCATGTCACAGTTACATTCTCTTGATTTTTCAAAGTTCATTTTGAATTTCTTTCGTGAAATGCAAGAGTTGGAATATTTCAATAGTGTTTTATCATGGTTTACCTTGTCACAGTTACATTCTCTTGATTTTTCAAAGTTCATTTTGAATTTCTTTCGTTGAAATGCAAGAGTTGGAATATTTCAGTAGTGTCTTGTAGTGCTTTACCTTGTCACTGTTACATTCTCTTGATTTTTCAAAGTTCATTTTGGATTTCTTTCGTTGAAATGTAAGAGTTGGAATATTTCAGTAGTTTTTGTTGTGCTTTACCTTGTCACAGTTACATTCTCTTGATTTTTCAAAGTTCATTTTGGATTTTTATATTCACTTGATTTCCAAAGTTCATTTTGAATTTCTTTCATTGAAATGCAAGAGTTGGAATATTTCAGTAGTGTTTTGTTGTGCTTTACCTTGTCACAGTTACATTCTCTTGATTTTTCAAAGTTCATTTTTGGATTTCTTTCGTTGAAATGCAAAGAGTTGGAATATTTCAGTAGTGTTTTGTTATGGTTTACCTTGTCACAGTTACATTTCTCCTGATTTTTCAAAGTTCATTTTCGATTTCTTTCCTTGAAATGCAAGAGTTGGAATATTTCAGTAGTGTTTTGTTATGGTTTACCTTGTCACAGTTACATTCTCTTGATTTTTCAAAGTTCATTTTGGATTTCTTTCCTTGAAATGCAAGAGTTGGATTATTTCAGTAGTGTTTTGTCGTGGCTTACCATGTCACAGTTACATTCTCTTGATTTTTTCAAAGTTCATTTTGGATTTCTTTCATTGAAATGCAAGAGTTGGAATATTTCAGTAGTGTTTTGTTGTGCTTTACCTTGTCACAGTTACATTCTCTTGATTTTTCAAAGTTCATTTTGAGTTTCTTTCGTGAAATGCAAGAGTTGGAATATTTCAGTAGTGTTTTATCGTGGTTTACCTTGTCACAGTTACATTCTCTTGATTTTTCAAAGTTTATTTTGGATTTCTTTCCTTGAAATGCAAGAGTTGGATTATTTCAGTAGTGTTTTGTCGTGGCTTACCATGTCACAGTTACATTCTCTTGATTTTTTCAAAGTTCATTTTGGATTTCTTTCATTGAAATGCAAGAGTTGGAATATTTCAGTAGTGTTTTGTTGTGCTTTACCTTGTCACAGTTACTTTCTCTTGATTTTTCAAAGTTCATTTTGAATTTCTTTCATTGAAATGCAAGAGTTGGATTATTTCAGTAGTGTTTTGTTGTGCTTTACATTGTCACAGTTACATTCTCTTGATTTTTCAAAGTTCATTTTGAATTTCTTTCATTGAAATGCGAGAGTTGGATTATTTCAGTAATGTTTTGTCTTGGCTTACCTTGTCACAGTTACATTCTCTTAATTTTTCAAAGTTCATTTTGAATTTCTTTTGTTGAAATGCAAGAGTTGGAATATTTCAGTAGTGTCTTGTTGTGCTTTACCTTGTCACAGTTACATTCTCTTGATTTTTCAAAGTTCATTTGAATTTCTTTCGTGAAATGCCAGAGTTGGAATATTTCAGTAGTGTTTTGTCGTGGTTCACGTTGTCACAGTTACATTTACTTGATTTTTCAAAGTTCGTTTTGGATTTTTTATATTCTCTTGATTTTTCAAAGTTCATTTTGAATTTCTTTCATTGAAATGCAAGAGTTGGATTATTTCAGTAGTGTTTTGTTGTGCTTTACATTGTCACAGTTACATTCTCTTGATTTTCAAAGTTCATTTTGAATTTCTTTCATTGAAATGCGAGAGTTGGATTATTTCAGTAGTGTTTTGTCTTGGCTTACCTTGTCACAGTTACATTCTCTTAATTTTTCAAAGTTCATTTTGAATTTCTTTTGTTGAAATGCAAGAGTTGGAATATTTCGGTAGTGTCTTGTTGTGCTTTACCTTGTCGTAGTTTCATTCTCTTGATTTTTCAAAGTTCATTTTGAATTTCTTTCGTGAAATGCAAGAGTTGGAATATCTCAGTAGTGTTTTGTCGTGGTTTACCATGTCACAGTTACATTCTCTTGATTTTTCAAAGTTCATTTTGAATTTCTTTCATTGAAATGCAAGAGTTGAATTATTTCAGTAGTGTTTTGTCGTGGTTTACCTTGTCACAGTTACATTCTCTTGATTTTTCAAAGTTCATTTTGGATTTCTTTCGTTGAAATGCAAGATTTGGAATATTTCAGTAGTGTTTTGTTTTACTTTACCTTGTCACAGTTACAGTCTCTTGATTTTTCAAAGTTCATTTTGAATTTCTTTCGTGAAATGCCAGAGTTGGAATATTTCAGTAGTGTTTTGTCGTGGTTTACCATGTCACAGTTACATTCTCTTAATTGTTCAAAGTTCATTTTGGATTTCTTTCATTGAAATGCAAGAGTTGGAATATTTCAGTAGTGTTTTGTTGTGCTTTACCTTGTCACAGTTACATTCTCTTGATTTTTCAAAGTTCATTTTGAATTTCTTTCGTTGAAATGCAAGAGTTGGAATATTTTAGTAGTGTCTTGTTGTGCTTTACCTTGTCACAGTTACATTCTCTTGATTTTTCAAAGTTCATTTTGGATTTCTTTAGTTGAAATGCAAGAGTTGGAATATTTCAGTAGTGTTTTGTTTTGCTTTACCTTGTCACAGTTACATTCTCTTGATTTTTCAAAGTTCATTTTGAATTTCTTTCGTGAAATGCCAGAGTTGGAATATTTCAGTAGTGTTTTGTCGTGGTTTACCATGTCACAGTTACATTCTCTTGATTTTTCAAAGTTCATTTTGAATTTCTTTCGTGAAATGCAAGAGTTGGAATATTTCAGTAGTGTTTTGTCGTGGTTTACCTTGTCACAGTTAGATTCTCTTGATTTTTCAAAGTTCGTTTGGATTTTTACATTCTCTTGATTTTTCAAAGTTCATTTGAATTTCTTTCATTGAAATGCAAGAGTTGGATTATTTCAGTAGTGTTTTGTTGTGCTTTACCTTGTCACAGTTACATTCTCTTGACTTTTCAAAGTTCATTTTGAATTTCTTTCATTGAAATACAATAGTTGGATTATTTCAGTAGTGTTTTGTCGTGGCTTACCTTGTCACAGTTACATTCTCTTAATTTTTCAAAGTTCATTTTGAATTTCTTTTGTTGAAATGCAAGAGTTGGAATATTTCAGTAGTGTCTTGTTGTGCTTTACCTTGTCGTAGTTACATTCTCTTGATTTTTCAAAGTTCATTTTGGATTTCTGTCGTTGAAATGCAAGAGTTTGAATATTTCAATAGTGTTTTGTTGTGCTTTACCTTGTCAGCAAGAGTTGGAATATTTCAGTAGTGTTTTGTTGTGCTTTACCTTGTCACAGTTACATTCTCTTGATTTTTCAAAGTTCATTTTGAATTTCTTTCATTGAAATGCAATAGTTGGATTATTTCAGTAGTGTTTTGTCGTGGCTTACCTTGTCACAGTTACATTCTCTTAATTTTTCAAAGTTCATTTTGAATTTCTTTTGTTGAAATGCAAGAGTTGGAATATTTCAGTAGTGTCTTGTTGTGCTTTACCTTGTCGTAGTTACATTCTCTTGATTTTTCAAATTTCATTTTGGATTTTTACATTCTCTTGATTTTTCAAAGTTCTTTTGAATTTCTTTCGTGAAATGCAAGAGTTGGAATATATTCAGTAGTTTTTTTGTCGTGGTTTACCATGTCACAGTTACATTCTCTTGATTTTTCAAAGTTCATTTTGAATTTCTTTCGTGAAATGCAAGAGTTGGAATATTTCAATAGTGTTTTATCATGGTTTACCTTGTCACAGTTACATTCTCTTGATTTTTAAAAGTTCATTTTGGATTTCTTTCCTTTAAATGCAAGAGTTGGAATATTTCAATATTGTTTTGTCGTGGTTTACCTTGTCACAGTTACATTCTCTTGATTTTTCAAAGGTCATTTTTGGATTTCTTTCGCTGAAATGGAAGAGTTGGAATATTTCAGTACTGTTTTGTTATGGTTTACCTTGTCACAGTTACAATCTCTTGATTTTTCAAAGTTCATTTTGGATTTCTTTCCTTGAAATGCAAGTGTTGGAATACTTCAGTAGTGTTTTGTCGTGGTTTACCTTGTCACAGTTACATTCTCTTGATTTTTCAAAGTTCATTTGGATTTTTACATTCTCTTGATTTCTCAAAGTTTATTTTGAATTTCTTTCGTTGAAATGCAAGAGTTGGAATATTTCAGTAGTGTCTTGTTGTGCTTTACCTTGTCACTGTTACATTCTCTTGATTTTTCAAAGTTCATTTTCGATTTCTTTCCTTGAAATGCAAGAGTTTGAATATTTCAGTAGTGTTTTTTTATGTTTTACCTTGTCACAGTTACATTCTCTTGATTTTTCAAAGTTCATTTTGGATTTCTTTCCTTGAAATGCAAGAGTTGGATTATTTCAGTAGTGTTTTGTCGTGGCTTACCATGTCACAGTTACATTCTCTTGATTTTTTCAAAGTTCATTTTGGATTTCTTTCATTGAAATGCAACAGTTGGAATATGTCAGTAGTGTTTTGTTGTGCTTTACCTTGTCACAGTTACATTCTCTTGATTTTTCAAAGTTCATTTTGAGTTTCTTTCGTGAAATGCAAGAGTTGGAATATTTCAGTAGTGTTTTATCGTGGTTTACCTTGTCACAGTTACATTCTCTTGATTTTTCAAAGTTTATTTTGGATTTCTTTCCTTGAAATGCAAGAGTTGGATTATTTCAGTAGTGTTTTGTCGTGGCTTACCATGTCACAGTTACATTCTCTTGATTTTTTCAAAGTTCATTTTGGATTTCTTTCATTGAAATGCAAGAGTTGGAATATTTCAGTAGTGTTTTGTTGTGCTTTACCTTGTCACAGTTACTTTCTCTTGATTTTTCAAAGTTCATTTTGAATTTCTTTCATTGAAATGCAAGAGTTGGTTTATTTTAGTAGTGTTTTGTCGTGGTTTACCTTGTCACAGTTACCTTGTCACAGTTACATTCTCTTGATTTTTCAAAGTTCATTTTGAATTTCTTTCGTGAAATGCAAGAGTTGGAATATTTCAGTAGTGTTTTGTCGTGGTTTACCATGTCACAGTTACATTCTCTTGATTTTTCAAAGTTCATTTTGAATTTCTTTCATTGAAATGAAAGAGTTGGATTATTTCAGTAGTGTTTTGTCGTGGTTTACCTTGTCACAGTTACATTCTCTTAATTTTCAAAGTTCATTTGAATTTCTTTCGTTGAAATGCAAGAGTTGGAATATTTCAGTAGTGTCTTGTTGTGCTTTACCTTGTCGTAGTTACATTCTCTTGATTTTTCAAAGTTCATTTTGGATTTCTTTCCTTGAAATGCAAGAGTTGGAATATTTCAGTAGTGTTTTGTCGTGGTTTACCTTGTCACAGTTACATTCTCTTGATTTTTCAAAATTCATTTTGGATTTTTACATTCTCTTGATTTTTCAAAGTTCATTTTGAATTTCTTTCGTTGAAATGCAAGAGTTGGAATATTTCAGTAGTGTCTTGTTGTGCTTTACCTTGTCACAGTTACATTCTCTTGATTTTTCAAAGTTCATTTTGAATTTCTTTCGTGAAATGCCAGAGTTGGAATATTTCAGTAGTGTTTTGTCGTGGTTTACCATGTTACAGTTACATTCTCTTGATTTTCCAAAGTTCATTTTTAATTTCTTTCATTGAAATGCAAGAGTTGGATTATTTCAGTAGTGTTTTGTTGTGCTTTACATTGTCACAGTTACATTCTCTTGATTTTTCAAAGTTCATTTTGAATTTTCTTTCATTGAAATGCGAGAGTTGGATTATTTCAGTAGTGTTTTGTCTTGGCTTACCTTGTCACAGTTACATTCTCTTAATTTTTCAAAGTTCATTTTGAATTTCTTTCGTGAAATGCCAGAGAGTTGGAATATTTCAGTAGTGTTTTGTCGTGGTTTACCTTGTCACAGTTGCATTTACTTGATTTTTCAAAGTTCATTTTGGATTTTTACATTCTCTTGATTTTTCAAAGTTCATTTTGAATTTCTTTCATTGAAATGCAAGAGTTGGATTATTTCAGTAGTGTTTTGTTGTGCTTTACATTGTCACAGTTACATTCTCTTGATTTTTCAAAGTTCATTTTGAATTTCTTTCATTGAAATGCGAGAGTTGGATTATTTCAGTAGTGTTTTGTCTTGGCTTACCTTGTCACAGTTACATTCTCTTAATTTTTCAAAGTTTATTTTGAATTTCTTTTGTTGAAATGCAAGAGTTGGAATATTTCAGTAGTGTCTTGTTGTGCTTTACCTTGTCACAGTTACATTCTCTTGATTTTTCAAAGTTCATTTTGAATTTCTTTCGTGAAATGCCAGAGTTGGAATATTTCAGTAGTGTTTTGTCGTGGTTCACGTTGTCACAGTTACATTTACTTGATTTTTCAAAGTTCATTTTGGATTTTTATATTCTCTTGATTTTTCAAAGTTCATTTTGAATTTCTTTCATTGAAATGCAAGAGTTGGAATATTTCAGTAGTGTTTTGTCGTGGTTTACCTTGTCACAGTTACATTCTCTTGATTTTTCAAAGTTCATTTTGGATTTTTACATTCTCTTGATTTTTCAAAGTTCATTTTGAATTTCTTTCGTTGAAATGCAAGAGTTGGAATATTTCAGTAGTGTCTTGTTGTGCTTTACCTTGTCACTGTTACATTCTCTTGATTTTTCAAAGTTCATTTTGGATTTGTTTCGTTCAAATACAAGAGTTGGAATATTTCAGTAGTGTTTTGTTGTGCTTTACCTTGTCACAGTTACATTCTCTTGATTTTTCAAAATTCATTTTGGATTTTTACATTCTCTTGATTTTTCAAAGTTCATTTTGAATTTCTTTCGTGAAATGCAAGAGTTGGAATATGTCAGTTGTGTTTTGTCGTGGTTTACCATGTCACAGTTACATTCTCTTGATTTTTCAAAGTTCATTTTGAATTTCTTTCGTGAAATGCAAGAGTTGGAATATTTCAATAGTGTTTTTATCATGGTTTACCTTGTCACAGTTACATTCTCTTGATTTTTCAAAGTTCATTTTGAATTTCTTTCGTTGAAATGCAAGAGTTGGAATATTTCAGTAGTGTCTTGTAGTGCTTTACCTTGTCACTGTTACATTCTCTTGATTTTTCAAAGTTCATTTTGGATTTCTTTCGTTGAAATGTAAGAGTTGGAATATTTCAGTAGTTTTTTGTTGTGCTTTACCTTGTCACAGTTACATTCTCCTGATTTTTCAAAGTTCATTTTCGATTTCTTTCCTTGAAATGCAAGAGTTGGAATATTTCAGTAGTGTTTTGTTATGGTTTACCTTGTCACAGTTACATTCTCTTGATTTTTCAAAGTTCATTTTGGATTTCTTTCATTGAAATGCAAGAGTTGGAATATTTCAGTAGTGTTTTGTTGTGCTTTACCTTGTCACAGTTACATTCTCTTGATTTTTCAAAGTTCATTTTGAGTTTCTTTCGTGAAATGCAAGAGTTGGAATATTTCAGTAGTGTTTTATCGTGGTTTACCTTGTCACAGTTACATTCTCTTGATTTTTCAAAGTTTATTTTGGATTTCTTTCCTTGAAATGCAAGAGTTGGATTATTTCAGTAGTGTTTTGTCGTGGCTTACCATGTCACAGTTACATTCTCTTGATTTTTTCAAAGTTCATTTTGGATTTCTTTCATTGAAATGCAAGAGTTGGAATATTTCAGTAGTGTTTTTGTTGTGCTTTACCTTGTCACAGTTACTTTCTCTTGATTTTTCAAAGTTCATTTTGAATTTCTTTCGTGAAATGCCAGAGTTGGAATATTTCAGTAGTGTTTTGTCGTGGTTTACCTTGTCACAGTTACATTTACTTGATTTTTCAAAGTTCATTTTGGATTTTTACATTCTCTTGATTTTTCAAAGTTCATTTTGAATTTCTTTCATTGAAATGCAAGAGTTGGATTATTTCAGTAGTGTTTGTGTTGCTTTACATTGTCACAGTTACATTCTCTTGATTTTTCAAAGTTCATTTTGAATTTCTTTCATTGAAATGCGAGAGTTGGATTATTCAGTAATGTTTTGTCTTGGCTTACCTTGTCACAGTTACATTCTCTTAATTTTTCAAAGTTCATTTTGAATTTCTTTTGTTGAAATGCAAGAGTTGGAATATTTCAGTAGTGTCTTGTTGTGCTTTACCTTGTCACAGTTACATTCTCTTGATTTTTCAAAGTTCATTTTGAATTTCTTTCGTGAAATGCCAGAGTTGGAATATTTCAGTAGTGTTTTGTCGTGGTTCACGTTGTCACAGTTACATTTACTTGATTTTTCAAAGTTCGTTTTGGATTTTTATATTCTCTTGATTTTTTCAAAGTTCATTTTGAATTTCTTTCATTGAAATGCAAGAGTTGGATTATTTCAGTAGTGTTTTGTTGTGCTTTACATTGTCACAGTTACATTCTCTTGATTTTTCAAAGTTCATTTTGAATTTCTTTCATTGAAATGCGAGAATTGGATTATTTCAGTAGTGTTTTGTCTTGGCTTACCTTGTCACAGTTACATTCTCTTAATTTTTCAAAGTTCATTTTGAATTTCTTTTGTTGAAATGCAAGAGTTGGAATATTTCGGTAGTGTCTTGTTGTGCTTTACCTTGTCGTAGTTTCATTCTCTTGATTTTTTCAAAGTTCATTTTGAATTTCTTTCGTGAAATGCAAGAGTTGGAATATCTCAGTAGTGTTTTGTCGTGGTTTACCATGTCACAGTTACATTCTCTTGATTTTTCAAAGTTCATTTTGAATTTCTTTCATTGAAATGCAAGAGTTGAATTATTTCAGTAGTGTTTTGTCGTGGTTTACCTTGTCACAGTTACATTCTCTTGATTTTTCAAAGTTCATTTTGGATTTCTTTCGTTGAAATGCAAGATTTGGAATATTTCAGTAGTGTTTTGTTTTACTTTACCTTGTCACAGTTACAGTCTCTTGATTTTTCAAAGTTCATTTTGAATTTCTTTCGTGAAATGCCAGAGTTGGAATATTTCAGTAGTGTTTTGTCGTGGTTTACCATGTCACAGTTACATTCTCTTAATTGTTCAAAGTTCATTTTGGATTTCATTCATTGAAATGCAAGAGTTGGAATATTTCAGTAGTGTTTTGTTGTGCTTTACCTTGTCACAGTTACATTCTCTTGATTTTTCAAAGTTCATTTTGAATTTCTTTCGTTGAAATGCAAGAGTTGGAATATTTTAGTAGTGTCTTGTTGTGCTTTACCTTGTCACAGTTACATTCTCTTGATTTTTCAAAGTTCATTTTGGATTTCTTTAGTTGAAATGCAAGAGTTGGAATATTTCAGTAGTGTTTTGTTTTGCTTTACCTTGTCACAGTTACATTCTCTTGATTTTTCAAAGTTCATTTTGAATTTCTTTCGTGAAATGCCAGAGTTGGAATATTTCAGTAGTGTTTTGTCGTGGTTTACCATGTCACAGTTACATTCTCTTGATTTTCAAAGTTCATTTTGAATTTCTTTCGTGAAATGCAAGAGTTGGAATATTTCAGTAGTGTTTTGTCGTGGTTTACCTTGTCACAGTTAGATTCTCTTGATTTTTCAAAGTTCGTTTTGGATTTTTACATTCTCTTGATTTTTCAAAGTTCATTTTGAATTTCTTTCATTGAAATGCAAGAGTTGGATTATTTCAGTAGTGTTTTGTTGTGCTTTACCTTGTCAAAGTTACATTCTCTTGACTTTTCAAAGTTCATTTTGAATTTCTTTCATTGAAATACAATAGTTGGATTATTTCAGTAGTGTTTTGTCGTGGCTTACCTTGTCACAGTTACATTCTCTTAATTTTTCAAAGTTCATTTTGAATTTCTTTTGTTGAAATGCAAGAGTTGGAATATTTCAGTAGTGTCTTGTTGTGCTTTACCTTGTCGTAGTTACATTCTCTTGATTTTTCAAAGTTCATTTTGGATTTCTGTCGTTGAAATGCAAGAGTTTGAATATTTCAATAGTGTTTTGTTGTGCTTTACCTTGTCAGCAAGAGTTGGAATATTTCAGTAGTGTTTTGTTGTGCTTTACCTTGTCACAGTTACATTCTCTTGATTTTTCAAAGTTCATTTTGAATTTCTTTCATTGAAATGCAATAGTTGGATTATTTCAGTAGTGTTTTGTCGTGGCTTACCTTGTCACAGTTACATTCTCTTAATTTTTCAAAGTTCATTTTGAATTTCTTTTGTTGAAATGCAAGAGTTGGAATATTTCAGTAGTGTCTTGTTGTGCTTTACCTTGTCGTAGTTACATTCTCTGATTTTTCAAATTTCATTTTGGATTTTTACATTCTCTTGATTTTTCAAAGTTCTTTTGAATTTCTTTCGTGAAAATGCAAGAGTTGGAATATTTCAGTAGTTTTTTTGTCGTGGTTTACCATGTCACAGTTACATTCTCTTGATTTTTCAAAGTTCATTTTGAATTCTTTCGTGAAATGCAAGAGTTGGAATATTTCAATAGTGTTTTATCATGGTTTACCTTGTCACAGTTACATTCTCTTGATTTTTAAAAGTTCATTTTGGATTTCTTTCCTTTAAATGCAAGAGTTGGAATATTTCAATATTGTTTTGTCGTGGTTTACCTTGTCACAGTTACATTCTCTTGATTTTTCAAAGGTCATTTTGGATTTCTTTCGCTGAAATGGAAGAGTTGGAATATTTCAGTACTGTTTTGTTATGGTTTACCTTGTCACAGTTACAATCTCTTGATTTTTCAAAGTTCATTTTGGATTCTTTCCTTGAAATGCAAGTGTTGGAATACTTCAGTAGTGTTTTGTCGTGGTTTACCTTGTCACAGTTACATTCTCTTGATTTTTCAAAGTTCATTTTGGATTTTTACATTCTCTTGATTTCTCAAAGTTTATTTTGAATTTCTTTCGTTGAAATGCAAGAGTTGGAATATTTCAGTAGTGTCTTGTTGTGCTTTACCTTGTCACTGTTACATTCTCTTGATTTTTCAAAGTTCATTTTCGATTTCTTTCCTTGAAATGCAAGAGTTTGAATATTTCAGTAGTGTTTTTTTATGTTTTACCTTGTCACAGTTACATTCTCTTGATTTTTCAAAGTTCATTTTGGATTTCTTTCCTTGAAATGCAAGAGTTGGATTATTTCAGTAGTGTTTTGTCGTGGCTTACCATGTCACAGTTACATTCTCTTGATTTTTTCAAAGTTCATTTTGGATTTCTTTCATTGAAATGCAAGAGTTGGAATATGTCAGTAGTGTTTTGTTGTGCTTTACCTTGTCACAGTTACATTCTATTGATTTTTCAAAGTTCATTTTGAGTTTCTTTCGTGAAATACAAGAGTTGGAATATTTCAGTAGTGTTTTATCGTGGTTTACCTTGTCACAGTTACATTCTCTTGATTTTTCAAAGTTTATTTTGGATTTCTTTCCTTGAAATGCAAGAGTTGGAATATTTCAGTAGTGTTTTGTCGCGGTTTACCTTGTCACAGTTACATTCTCTTGATTTTTCAAAGTTCATTTTGGATTTCTTTCCTTGAAATGCAAGAGTTGGAATATTTCAGTAGTGTTTTTGTCGTGGTTTACCTTGTCACAGTTACATTCTCTTGATTTTTCAAAGTTCATTTTGGATTTCTATCGTTGAAATGCAAGAGTTGGAATATTTCAGGAGTGTTTTGTTATGGTTTACCTTGTCACAGTTACATTCTCTTGATTTTTCAAAGTTCATTTTGAATTTTTTCGTTGAAATGCAAGAGTTGGAATATTTCAGTAGTGTTTTGTCATGGTTTACCTTGTCACAGTTACATTCTCTTAATTTTTCAAAGTTCATTTTGAATTTACTTCGTTGAAATGCAAGAGTTGGAATATTTCAGTAGTGTCTTGTTGTGCTTTTTCTTCTCACAGTTACATTCACTTGATTTTTCAAAATTCATTTTGGATTTCTTTCGTTAAAAATGCAAGAGTTGGAATATTTCAGTAGTGTTTTGTCACGGTTTACCTTGTCACAGTTACATTCTCTTGATTTTTCAAAGTTCATTTTGGATTTCTTTCCTTGAAATGCAAGAGTTGGAATATTACAGTAGTGTTTTGTCGTGGTTTACCTTGTCACAGGTACATTCTCTTGATTTTTCAAAGTTTATTTTGGATTTCTTTCCTTGAAATGCAAGAGTTGTTATATTTCAGTAGTGTTTTGTCGTGGTAGTGTTTTGTCGTGGTTTACCTTGTCACAGTTATATTCTCTTGATTTTTCAAAGTTCATTTTGGATTTTTACATTCTCTTGATTTTTCAAAGTTCATTTTGAATTTCATTCATTGAAATGCAATAGTTGGATTATTTCAGTAGTGTTTTGTCATGGTTTAACATGTCACAGTTACATTCTCTTAATTTTTCAAAGATCATTTTGAATGTCTTTCGTTGAAATGCAAGAGTTGGAATAATTCAGTAGTGTCTTGTTGTGCTTTACCTTGTCACAGTTACATTCTCTTGATTTTTCAAAGTTCATTTTGGATTTATTTCGTTGAAATGCAAGAGTTGGAATATTTCAGTAGTGTTTTTGTCATGGTTTACCTTGTCACAGTTACATTCTCTTGATTTTTCAGAGTTCATTTTGGACTTCTTTCCTTGAAAAGCAAGAGTTGGAATATTTCAGTAGTGTTTTGTCGTGGTTTACCTTGTCACAGTTATATTCTCTTGATTTTTCAAAGTTCATTTTGGATTTCTTTCCTTGAAATGCAAGAGTTGGAATATTTCAGTAAAGTTTTGTCGTGGTTTACCTTGTCATAGTTACATTCTCTTGATTTTTCAAAGTTCATTTTTGGATTTCTTTCGTTGAAATGCAAGAGTTGGAATATTTCAGAAGTGTTTTGTTATGGTTTACCTTGTCACAGTTACATTCTCTTGATTTTTCAAAGTCCATTTTTGGATTCCTTTCCTTGAAATGCAAGAGTTGGAATATTTCAGTAGTGTTTTGCCGTGGTTTACCTTGTCACAGTTACATTCTCTTAATTTTTCAAAGTTCATTTTGGATTTTTACATTCTCTTGATTTTTCAAAGTTCATTTTGAGTTTCTTTCGTTGAAATGCAAGAGTTGGAATATTTCAGTAGTGTCTTGTTGTGCTTTACCTTGTCACTGTTACATTCTTTTGATTTTTCAAAGTTCATTTTGGATTTCTTTCGTTGAAACGCAAGAGTTAGAATATTTCAGTAGTGTTTTGTTGTGCTTTACCTTGTCACAGTTACAATTTTCTTGATTTTTCAAAGTTCTTTTTTGGATTTCTTTCGTTGAAATGCAAGATTTGGAATATTTCAGTAGTGTTTTGTTATGGTTTACCTTTTCACAGTTACATTCTCTTGATCTTTCAAAGTTCATTTTGGATTTCTTTCCTTGAAATGCAAGAGTTGGAATATTTCAGTAGTGTTTTGTTATGGTTTACCTTGTTACAGTTACATTATCTTGGTTTTTCAAAGTTCATTTTGGATTTCTTTCCTTGAAATGCAAGAGTTGGAATATTTCAGTAGTGTTTTGTCGTGGTTTACCTTGTCACAGTTACATTCTCTTGATTTTTCAAAGTTCATTTTGTATTTTTACATGCTCTTGATTTTTCAAAGTTCATTTTGAATTTCTTTCGTTGAAATGCAAGAGTTGGAATATTTCAGTAGTGTCTTGTTGTGCTTTAACCTTGTCACTGTTACATTCTCTTGATTTTTCAAAGTTCATTTTCGATTTCTTTCCTTGAAATGCAAGAGTTTGAATATTTCAGTAGTGTTTTTTTATGTTTTACCTTGTCACAGTTACATTCTCTTGATTTTTCAAAGTTCATTTTGGATTTCTTTCCTTGAAATGCAAGAGTTGGATTATTTCAGTAGTGTTTTGTCGTGGCTTACCATGTCACAGTTACATTCTCTTGATTTTTTCAAAGTTCATTTTGGATTTCTTTCATTGAAATGCAAGAGTTGGAATATTTCAGTAGTGTTTTGTTGTGCTTTACCTTGTCACAGTTACATTCTATCGATTTTTCAAAGTTCATTTTGAGTTTCTTTCGTGAAATACAAGAGTTGGAATATTTCAGTAGTGTTTTATCGTGGTTTACCTTGTCACAGTTACATTCTCTTGATTTTTCAAAGTTATTTTTGGATTTCTTTCCTGAAATGCAAGAGTTGGAATATTTCAGTAGTGTTTTGTCGCGGTTTACCTTGTCACAGTTACATTCTCTTGATTTTTCAAAGTTCATTTTGGATTTCTTTCCTTGAAATGCAAGAGTTGGAATATTTCAGTAGTGTTTTGTCGTGGTTTACCTTGTCACAGTTACATTCTCTTGATTTTTCAAAGTTCATTTTGGATTTCTATCGTTGAAATGCAAGAGTTGGAATATTTCAGGAGTGTTTTGTTATGGTTTACCTTGTCACAGTTACATTCTCTTGATTTTTCAAAGTTCATTTTGAATTTTTTTCGTTGAAATGCAAGAGTTGGAATATTTCAGTAGTGTTTTGTCATGGTTTACCTTGTCACAGTTACATTCTCTTAATTTTTCAAAGTTCATTTTGAATTTACTTCGTTGAAATGCAAGAGTTGGAATATTTCAGTAGTGTCTTGTTGTGCTTTTTCTTGTCACAGTTACATTCACTTGATTTTTCAAAATTCATTTTGGATTCCTTTCGTTAAAATGCAAGAGTTGGAATATTTCAGTAGTGTTTTGTCACGGTTTACCTTGTCACAGTTACATTCTCTTGATTTTTCAAAGTTCATTTTGGATTTCTTTCCTTGAAATGCAAGAGTTGGAATATTACAGTAGTGTTTTGTCGTGGTTTACCTTGTCACAGGTACATTCTCTTGATTTTTCAAAGTTTATTTTGGATTTCTTTCCTTGAAATGCAAGAGTTGTTATATTTCAGTAGTGTTTTGTCGTGGTTTACCTTGTCACAGGAATACTTCAGTAGTGTTTTGTCGTGGTTTACCTTGTCACAGTTATATTCTCTTGATTTTCAAAGTTCATTTTGGATTTTTACATTCTCTTGATTTTTCAAAGTTCATTTTGAATTTCATTCATTGAAATGCAATAGTTGGATTATTTCAGTAGTGTTTTGTCATGGTTTAACATGTCACAGTTACATTCTCTTAATTTTTCAAAGATCATTTTGAATGTCTTTCGTTGAAATGCAAGAGTTGGAATATTTCAGTAGTGTTTTGTCGCGGTTTACCTTGTCACAGTTACATTCTCTTGATTTTTCAAAGTTCATTTTGATTTCTTTCCTTGAAATGCAAGAGTTGGAATATTTCAGTAGTGTTTTGTCGTGGTTTACCTTGTCACAGTTACATTCTCTTGATTTTTCAAAGTTCATTTTGGATTTCTATCGTTGAAATGCAAGAGTTGGAATATTTCAGGAGTGTTTTGTTATGGTTTACCTTGTCACAGTTACATTCTCTTGATTTTTCAAAGTTCATTTTGAATTTTTTTTTCGTTGAAATGCAAGAGTTGGAATATTTCAGTAGTGTTTTGTCATGGTTTACCTTGTCACAGTTACATTCTCTTAATTTTTCAAAGTTCATTTTGAATTTACTTCGTTGAAATGCAAGAGTTGGAATATTTCAGTAGTATCTTGTTGTGCTTTTTCTTGTTACAGTTACATTCACTTGATTTTTCAAAATTCATTTTGGATTCCTTTCGTTAAAATGCAAGAGTTGGAATATTTCAGTAGTGTTTTGTCACGGTTTACCTTGTCACAGTTACATTCTCTTGATTTTTCAAAGTTCATTTTGGATTTCTTTCCTTGAAATGCAAGAGTTGGAATATTACAGTAGTGTTTTGTCGTGGTTTACCTTGTCACAGGTACATTCTCTTGATTTTTCAAAGTTTATTTTGGATTTCTTTCCTTGAAATGCAAGAGTTGTTATATTTCAGTAGTGTTTTGTCGTGGTTTACCTTGTCACAGGAATACTTCAGTAGTGTTTTGTCGTGGTTTACCTTGTCACAGTTATATTCTCTTGATTTTTCAAAGTTCATTTTGGATTTTACATTCTCTTGATTTTTCAAAGTTCATTTGAATTTCATTCATTGAAATGCAATAGTTGGATTATTTCAGTAGTGTTTTGTCATGGTTTAACATGTCACAGTTACATTCTCTTAATTTTTCAAAGATCATTTTGAATGTCTTTCGTTGAAATGCAAGAGTTGGAATAATTCAGTAGTGTCTTGTTGTGCTTTACCTTGTCACAGTTACATTCTCTTGATTTTTCAAAGTTCATTTTGGATTTATTTCGTTGTGAAATGCAAGAGTTGGAATATTTCAGTAGTGTTTTGTCATGGTTTACCTTGTCACAGTTACATTCTCTTGATTTTTCAGAGTTCATTTTGGATTTCTTTCCTTGAAAAGCAAGAGTTGGAATATTTCAGTAGTGTTTTGTCGTGGTTTACCTTGTCACAGTTATATTCTCTTGATTTTTCAAAGTTCATTTTGGATTTCTTTCCTTGAAATGCAAGAGTTGGAATATTTCAGTAAAGTTTTTGTCGTGGTTTACCTTGTCATAGTTACATTCTTGATTTTTCAAAGTTCATTTTGGATTTCTTTCGTTGAAATGCAAGAGTTGGAATATTTCAGAAGTGTTTTTTGTTATGGTTTACCTTGTCACAGTTACATTCTCTTGATTTTTCAAAGTCCATTTTGGATTCTTTCCTTGAAATGCAAGAGTTGGAATATTTCAGTAGTGTTTTGCCGTGGTTTACCTTGTCACAGTTACATTCTCTTAATTTTTCAAAGTTCATTTTGGATTTTTTACATTCTCTTGATTTTTCAAAGTTCATTTTGAGTTTCTTTCGTTGAAATGCAAGAGTTGGAATATTTCAGTAGTGTCTTGTTGTGCTTTACCTTGTCACTGTTACATTCTTTGATTTTTCAAAGTTCATTTTGGATTTCTTTCGTTGAAACGCAAGAGTTAGAATATTTCAGTAGTGTTTTGTTGTGCTTTACCTTGTCACAGTTACATTTCTTGATTTTTCAAAGTTCTTTTTTGGATTTCTTTCGTTGAAATGCAAGATTTGGAGTATTTCAGTAGTGTTTTTGTTATGTTTTACCTTTTCACAGTTACATTCTCTTGATCTTTCAAAGTTCATTTTGGATTTCTTTCCTTGAAATGCAAGAGTTGGAATATTTCAGTAGTGTTTTGTTATGGTTTACCTTGTTACAGTTACATTATCTTGGTTTTTTCAAAGTTCATTTTGGATTTCTTTCGTTGAAATGCAAGAGTTGGAATATTTCAGTAGTATCTTCTTGTGCTTTACCTTGTCACTGATACATTCTCTTGATTTTTTAAAGTTCATTTTTTGAGTAGTATCTTCTTGTGCTTTACCTTGTCACTGATACATTCTCTTGATTTTTTAAAGTTCATTTTTGATTTCTTTCGTTGAAATGCAACAGTTGGAATATTTCAGTAGTGTTTTGTTGTGCTTTACCTTGTCATAGTTACATTCTCTTGATTTTTCAAAGTTCATTTTGGATTTTTACATTCTCTTGATTTTTCAAAGTTCTTTTGAATTTCTTTCGTGAAATGCAAGAGTTGGAATATTTCAGTAGTTTTTTGTCGTGGTTTACCATGTCACAGTTACATTCTCTTGATTTTTCAAAGTTCATTTTGAATTTCTTTCGTGAAATGCAAGAGTTGGAATATTTCAATAGTGTTTTATCATGGTTTACCTTGTCACAGTTACATTCTCTTGATTTTTAAAAGTTCATTTTGGATTTCTTTCCTTTAAATGCAAGAGTTGGAATATTTCAATATTGTTTTGTCGTGGTTTACCTTGTCACAGTTACATTCTCTTGATTTTTCAAAGGTCATTTTGGATTTCTTTCGCTGAAATGGAAGAGTTGGAATATTTCAGTACTGTTTTGTTATGGTTTACCTTGTCACAGTTACAATCTCTTGATTTTTCAAAGTTCATTTTGGATTTCTTTCCTTGAAATGCAAGTGTTGGAATACTTCAGTAGTGTTTTGTCGTGGTTTACCTTGTCACAGTTACATTCTCTTGATTTTTCAAAGTTCATTTTGGATTTTTACATTCTCTTGATTTTTCAAAGTTTATTTTGAATTTCTTTCGTTGAAATGCAAGAGTTGGAATATTTCAGTAGTGTCTTGTTGTGCTTTACCTTGTCACTGTTACATTCTCTTGATTTTTCAAAGTTCATTTTCGATTTCTTTCCTTGAAATGCAAGAGTTTGAATATTTCAGTAGTGTTTCTTTATGTTTACCTTGTCACAGTTACATTCTCTTGATTTTTCAAAGTTCATTTTGGATTTCTTTCCTTGAAATGCAAGAGTTGGATTATTCAGTAGTGTTTTGTCGTGGCTTACCATGTCACAGTTACATTCTCTTGATTTTTTCAAAGTTCATTTTGGATTTCTTTCATTGAAATACAAGAGTTGGAATATTTCAGTAGTGTTTTTGTTGTGCTTTACCTTGTCACAGTTACATTCTATTGATTTTTCAAAGTTCATTTTGAGTTTCTTTCGTGAAATACAAGAGTTGGAATATTTCAGTAGTGTTTTATCGTGGTTTACCTTGTCACAGTTACATTCTCTTGATTTTTCAAAGTTTATTTTGGATTTCTTTCCTTGAAATGCAAGAGTTGGAATATTTCAGTAGTGTTTTGTCGCGGTTTACCTTGTCACAGTTACATTCTCTTGATTTTTCAAAGTTCATTTTGGATTTCTTTCCTTGAAATGCAAGAGTTGGAATATTTCAGTAGTGTTTTGTCGTGGTTTACCTTGTCACAGTTACATTCTCTTGATTTTTCAAAGTTCATTTTGGATTTCTATCGTTGAAATGCAAGAGTTGGAATATTTCAGGAGTGTTTTGTTATGGTTTACCTTGTCACAGTTACATTCTCTTGATTTTTCAAAGTTCATTTTGAATTTTTTTCGTTGAAATGCAAGAGTTGGAATATTTCAGTAGTGTTTTGTCATGGTTTACCTTGTCACAGTTACATTCTCTTAATTTTTCAAAGTTCATTTTGAATTTACTTCGTTGAAATGCAAGAGTTGGAATATTTCAGTAGTGTCTTGTTGTGCTTTTTCTTCTCACAGTTACATTCACTTGATTTTTTTCAAAATTCATTTTGGATTTCTTTCGTTAAAATGCAAGAGTTGGAATATTTCAGTAGTCTTTTGTCACGGTTTACCTTGTCACAGTTACATTCTCTTGATTTTTCAAAGTTCATTTTGGATTTCTTTCCTTGAAATGCAAGAGTTGGAATATTACAGTAGTGTTTTGTCGTGGTTTACCTTGTCACAGGTACATTCTCTTGATTTTTCAAAGTTTATTTTGGATTTCTTTCCTTGAAATGCAAGAGTTGTTATATTTCAGTAGTGTTTTTTTGTCGTGGTTTACCTTGTCACAGTTATATTCTCTTGATTTTTGGATTTCTTTCGTTAAATTTCTTTCCTTGAAATGCAAGAGTTGGAATATTACAGTAGTGTTTTGTCGTGGTTTACCTGTCACAGTTACATTCTCTTGATTTTTCAAAGTCATTTTGGATTTCTTTCCTTGAAATGCAAGAGTTGGATTATTTCAGTAGTGTTTTGTCGTGGCTTACCATGTCACAGTTACATTCTCTTGATTTTTTCAAAGTTCATTTTGGATTTCTTTCATTGAAATGCAAGAGTTGGAATATTTCAGTAGTGTTTTGTTGTGCTTTACCTTGTCACAGTTACATTCTATTGATTTTTCAAAGTTCATTTTGAGTTTCTTTCGTGAAATACAAGAGTTGGAATATTTCAGTAGTGTTTTATCGGGGTTTACCTTGTCACAGTTACATTCTCTTGATTTTTCAAAGTTTATTTTGGATTTCTTTCCTTGAAATGCAAGAGTTGGAATATTTCAGTAGTGTTTTGTCGTGGTTTACCTTGTCACAGTTACATTCTCTTGATTTTTTCAAAGTTCATTTTGGATTTCTATCGTTGAAATGCAAGAGTTGGAATATTTCAGGAGTGTTTTGTTATGGTTTACCTTGTCACAGTTACATTCTCTGATTTTTCAAAGTTCATTTTGAATTTTTTTTCGTTGAAATGCAAGAGTTGGAATATTTCAGTAGTGTTTTGTCATGGTTTACCTTGTCACAGTTACATTCTCTAATTTTTTCAAAGTTCATTTTGAATTTACTTCGTTGAAATGCAAGAGTTGGAATATTTCAGTAGTGTCTTGTTGTGCTTTTTCTTCTCACAGTTACATTCACTTGATTTTTCAAAATTCATTTTGGATTTCTTTCGTTAAAATGCAAGAGTTGGAATATTTCAGTAGTGTTTTGTCACGGTTTACCTTGTCACAGTTACATTCTCTTGATTTTTCAAAGTTCATTTTGGATTTCTTTCCTTGAAATGCAAGAGTTGGAATATTACAGTAGTGTTTTGTCGTGGTTTACCTTGTCACAGGTACATTCTCTTGATTTTTCAAAGTTTATTTTGGATTTCTTTCCTTGAAATGCAAGAGTTGTTATATTTCAGTAGTGTTTTGTCGTGGTTTACCTTGTCACAGTTATATTCTCTTGATTTTTCAAAGTTCATTTTGGATTTTTACATTCTCTTGATTTTTCAAAGTTCATTTTGAATTCATTTCATTGAAATGCAATAGTTGGATTATTTCAGTAGTGTTTTGTCATGGTTTAACATGTCACAGTTACATTCTCTTAATTTTTCAAAGATCATTTTGAATGTCTTTCGTTGAAATGCAAGAGTTGGAATAATTCAGTAGTGTCTTGTTGTGCTTTACCTTGTCACAGTTACATTCTCTTGATTTTTCAAAGTTCATTTTGGATTTATTTCGTTGAAATGCAAGAGTTGGAATATTTCAGTAGTGTTTTGTCATGGTTTACCTTGTCACAGTTACATTCTCTTGATTTTTCAGAGTTCATTTTGGATTTCTTTCCTTGAAAGCAAGAGTTGGAATATTTCAGTAGTGTTTTGTCGTGGTTTACCTTGTCACAGTTATATTCTCTTGATTTTTCAAAGTTCATTTTGGATTTCTTTCCTTGAAATGCAAGAGTTGGAATATTCAGTAAAGTTTTGTCGTGGTTTACCTTGTCATAGTTACATTCTCTTGATTTTTCAAAGTTCATTTTTGGATTTCTTTCGTTGAAATGCAAGAGTTGGAATATTTCAGAAGTGTTTTTGTTATGGTTTACCTTGTCACAGTTACATTCTCTTGATTTTTCAAAGTCCATTTTGGATTCCTTTCCTTGAAATGCAAGAGTTGGAAATTTTCAGTAGTGTTTTGCCGTGTTTACCTTGTCACAGTTACATTCTCTTAATTTTTCAAAGTTCATTTTGGATTTTTACATTCTTGATTTTTCAAAGTTCATTTTGAGTTTCTTTCGTTGAAATGCAAGAGTTGGAATATTTCAGTAGTGTCTTGTTGTGCTTTACCTTGTCACTGTTACATTCTTTTGATTTTTCAAAGTTCATTTTGGATTTCTTTCGTTGAAAACGCAAGAGTTAGAATATTTCAGTAGTGTTTTTTGTGCTTTACCTTGTCACAGTTACATTTTCTCTTGATTTTTCAAAGTTCTTTTTTGGATTTCTTTCGTTGAAATGCAAGATTTGGAATATTTCAGTAGTGTTTTGTTATGGTTTACCTTTTCACAGTTACATTCTCTTGATCTTTCAAAGTTCATTTTGGATTTCTTTTCCTTGAAATGCAAGAGTTGGAATATTTCAGTAGTGTTTTGTTATGGTTTACCTTGTTACAGTTACATTATCTTGGTTTTTCAAAGTTCATTTTGATTCTTTCCTTGAAATGCAAGAGTTGGAATATTTCAGTAGTGTTTTGTCGTGGTTTACCTTGTCACAGTTTACATTCTCTTGATTTTCAAAGTTCATTTTGTATTTTTACATGCTCTTGATTTTTCAAAGTTCATTTTGAATTTCTTTCGTGAAATGCAAGAGTTGGAATATTCAGTAGTGTCTTGTTGTGCTTTACCTTGTCACTGTTACATTCTCTTGATTTTTCAAAGTTCATTTCGATTTCTTTCCTTGAAATGCAAGAGTTTGAATATTTCAGTAGTGTTTTTTTTTTTATGTTTTACCTTGTCACAGTTACATTCTCTTGATTTTTCAAAGTTCATTTTGGATTTCTTTCCTTGAAATGCAAGAGTTGGATTATTTCAGTAGTGTTTTGTCGTGGCTTACCATGTCACAGTTACATTCTCTTGATTTTTCAAAGTCATTTTGGATTTCTTTCATTGAAATGCAAGAGTTGGAATATTTCAGTAGTGTTTTGTTGTGCTTTACCTTGTCACAGTACATTCTATCGATTTTTCAAAGTTCATTTTGAGTTTCTTTCGTGAAATACAAGAGTTGGAATATTTCAGTAGTGTTTTAATCGTGGTTTACCTTGTCACAGTTACATTCTCTTGATTTTTCAAAGTTTATTTTGGATTTCTTTCCCTTGAAATGCAAGAGTTGGATATTTCAGTAGTGTTTTGTCGCGGTTTACCTTGTCACAGTTACATTCTCTTGATTTTTCAAAGTTCATTTTGGATTTCTTTCCTTGAAATGCAAGAGTTGGAATATTCAGTAGTGTTTTGTCGTGGTTTTACATACCTTGGATTTCTATCGTTGAAATGCAAGAGTTGGAATATTTCAGTAGTATCTTCCTGTGCTTTACCTTGTCACTGATACATTCTCTTGATTTTTTAAAGTTCATTTTTGATTTCTTTCGTTGAAATGCAAGAGTTGGAATATTTCAGTAGTGTTTTTGTTGTGCTTTACCTTGTCATAGTTACATTCTCTGATTTTTCAAAGTTCATTTTGGATTTTTACATTCTCTTGCTTTTTTTCAAAGTTCTTTTGAATTTCTTTCGTGAAAATGCAAGAGTTGGAATATTTCAGTAGTTTTTTGTCGTGGTTTACCATGTCACAGTTACATTCTCTTGATTTTTCAAAGTTCATTTTAAATTTCTTTCGTGAATGCAAGAGTTGGAATATTTCAATAGTGTTTTATCATGGTTTACCTTGTCACAGTTACATTCTCTTGATTTTTAAAAGTTCATTTTGGATTTCTTTCCTTTAAATGCAAGAGTTGGAATATTTCAATATTGTTTTTGTCGTGGTTTACCTTGTCACAGTTACATTCTCTTGATTTTTTCAAAGGTCATTTTTGGATTTCTTTCGCTAAAATGGAAGAGTTGAATATTTCAGTACTGTTTTGTTATGGTTTTACCTTGTCACAGTTACAATCTCTTGATTTTTCAAAGTTCATTTTGGATTTCTTTCGTTGAAATGCCAAGAGTTGGAATATTTCAGTAGTGTTTTGTTATGGTTTACCTTGTCACAGTTACATTCTCTTGATTTTTCAAAGTTCATTTTGGATTTCTTTCCTTGAAATGCAAGAGTTGGAATATTTCAGTAGTGTTTTGTCGTGGTTTACCTTGTCACAGTTACATTCTCTTGATTTTTCAAAGTTCATTTTGGATTTTTACATTCTCTTGATTTTTCAAAGTTCATTTTGAATTTCTTGCGTTGAAATGCAAGAGTTGGAATATTTCAGTAGTATCTTCTTGTGCTTTACCTTGTCACTGATACATTCTCTTGATTTTTTAAAGTTCATTTTTGATTTCTTTCGTTGAAATGCAACAGTTGGAATATTTCAGTAGTGTTCTGTTGTGCTTTACCTTGTCATAGTTACATTCTCTTGATTTTTCAAAGTTCATTTTGGATTTTTACATTCTCTTGATTTTTTCAAGTTCTTTTGAATTTCTTTCGTGAAATGCAAGAGTTGGAATATTTCAGTAGTTTTTTTTGTCGTGGTTTACCATGTCACAGTTACATTCTCTTGATTTTTCAAAGTTCATTTTGAATTTCTTTCGTGAAATGCAAGAGTTGGAATATTTCAATAGTGTTTTATCATGGTTTACCTTGTCACAGTTACATTCTCTTGATTTTTAAAAGTTCATTTTGGATTTCTTTCCTTTAAATGCAAGAGTTGGAATATTTCAATATTGTTTTGTCGTGGTTTACCTTGTCACAGTTACATTCTCTTGATTTTTCAAAGGTCATTTTTTGGATTTCTTTCGCTGAAATGGAAGAGTTGGAATATTTCAGTACTGTTTTGTTATGGTTTACCTTGTCACAGTTACAATCTCTTGATTTTTCAAAGTTCATTTTGGATTTCTTCCTTGAAATGCAAGTGTTGGAATACTTCAGTAGTGTTTTGTTGTCGTGGTTTACCTTGTCACAGTTACATTCTCTTGATTTTTCAAAGTTCATTTGGATTTTTACATTCTCTTGATTTCTCAAAGTTTATTTTGAATTTCTTTCGTGAAATGCAAGAGTTGGAATATTTCAGTAGTGTCTTGTTGTGCTTTACCTTGTCACTGTTACATTCTCTTGATTTTTCAAAGTTCATTTCGGATTTCTTCCTTGAAATGCAAGAGTTGAATATTTCAGTAGTGTTTTTTTATGTTTTTACCTTGTCACAGTTACATTCTCTTGATTTTTCAAAGTTCATTTGGATTTCTTTCCTTGAAATGCAAGAGTTGGATTATTTCAGTAGTGTTTTGTCGTGGCTTACCATGTCACAGTTACATTCTCTTGATTTTTTCAAAGTTCATTTTGGATTTCTTTCATTGAAATGCAAGAGTTGGAATATTTCAGTAGTGTTTTGTTGTGCTTTACCTTGTCACAGTTACATTCTATGATTTTTTCAAAGTTCATTTTGAGTTTCTTTTCGTGAAATACAAGAGTTGGAATATTTCAGTAGTGTTTTTAACGTGGTTTACCTTGTCACAGTTACATTCTCTTGATTTTTCAAAGTTTATTTTGGATTTCTTTCCTTGAAATGCAAGAGTTGGAATATTTCAGTAGTGTTTTGTCGCGGTTTACCTTGTCACAGTTACATTCTCTTGATTTTTCAAAGTTCATTTTGGATTTCTTTCCTTGAAATGCAAGAGTTGGAATATTTTCAGTAGTGTTTTGTCGTGGTTTACCTTGTCACAGTTACATTCTCTTGATTTTTCAAAGTTCATTTTGGATTTCTATCGTTGAAATGCAAGAGTTGGAATATTCAGGAGTGTTTTGTTATGGTTTACCTTGTCACAGTTACATTCTCTTGATTTTTTCAAAGTTCATTTTGAATTTTTTTCGTTGAAATGCAAGAGTTGGAATATTTCAGTAGTGTTTTGTTATGGTTTACCTTGTCACAGTTACATTCTCTTGATTTTTCAAAGTTCATTTTGAATTTACTTCGTTGAAATGCAAGAGTTGGAATATTTCAGTAGTGTCTTGTTGTGCTTTTTCTTGTCACAGTTACATCACTTGATTTTTCAAAATCATTTTGATTCCTTTCGTTAAATGCAAGAGTTGGAATATTTCAGTAGTATCTTCTTGTGCTTTACCTTGTCACTGATACATTCTCTTGATTTTTTAAAGTTCATTTTTGATTTCTTTCGTTGAAATGCAAGAGTTGGAATATTTCAGTAGTGTTTTGTTGTGCTTTTACCTTGTCATAGTTACATTCTCTTGATTTTTCAAAGTTCATTTTGGATTTTTGCATTCTCTTGTTTTTTCAAAGTTCTTTTTGAATTTCTTTCGTGAAATGCAAGAGTTGGAATATTTCAGTAGTGTTTTGTCGTGGTTTACCATGTCACAGTTACATTCTCTTGATTTTTCAAAGTTCATTTTGAATTTCTTTCGTGAAATGCAAGAGTTGGAATATTTCAGTAGTGTTTTATCATGGTTTACCTTGTCACAGTTACATTCTCTTGTTTTTTAAAAGTTCATTTTTGGATTTCTTTCCTTTAAATGCAAGAGTTGGAATATTTCAATATGTTTTGTCGTGGTTACCTTGTCACAGTTACATTCTCTTGATTTTTCAAAGGTCATTTTTGGATTTCTTCGCTAAAATGGAAGAGTTGGAATATTTCAGTACTGTTTTGTTATGGTTTACCTTGTCACAGTTACAATTCTCTTGATTTTTCAAAGTTCATTTTGATTTCTTTCGTTGAAATGCAAGAGTTGGAATATTTCAGTAGTGTTTTGTTATGGTTTACCTTGTCACAGTTACATTCTCTTGATTTTTCAAAGTTCATTTTGGATTTCTTTCATTGAAATGCAAGAGTTGGAATATTTCAGTAGTGTTTTGTCGTGGTTTACCTTGTCACAGTTACATTCTCTTGATTTTCAAAGTTCATTTTGGATTTTTACATTCTCTTGATTTTTCAAAGTTCATTTTGAATTTCTTGCGTTGAAATGCAAGAGTTGGAAATATTTCAGTAGTATCTTCTTGTGCTTTACCTTGTCACTGATACATTCTCTTGATTTTTCAAAGTTCATTTTGATTTCTTTCGTTGAAATGCAACAGTTGGAATATTTCAGTAGTGTTCTGTTGTGCTTTACCTTGTCATAGTTACATTCTCTTGATTTTTCAAAGTTCATTTTGATTTTTACATTCTCTTGATTTTTCAAAGTTCTTTTGAATTTCTTTCGTGAAATGCAAGAGTTGGAATATTTCAGTAGTTTTTTGTCGTGGTTTACCATGTCACAGTTACATTCTCTTGATTTTCAAAGTTCATTTTGAATTTCTTTCGTGAAATGCAAGAGTTGGAATATTTCAATAGTGTTTTATCATGGTTTACCTTGTCACAGTTACATTCTCTTGATTTTTAAAAGTTCATTTTGGATTTCTTTCCTTTAATGCAAGAGTTGGAATATTTCAATAGTGTTTTGTCGTGGTTTACCTTGTCACAGTTACATTCTCTTGATTTTTCAAAGAATCATTTTTGGATTTCTTTCGCTGAAATGGAAGAGTTGGAATATTTCAGTAGTGTTTTGTTATGGTTTACCTTGTCACAGTTACATTCTCTTGATTTTTCAAAGTTCATTTTGGATTTCTTTCCTTGAAATGCAAGAGTTGGAATATTTCAGTAGTGTTTTGTTGTCGTGGTTTACCTTGTCACAGTTACATTCTCTTGATTTTCAAAGTTCATTTTGGATTTTTACTTCTCTTGATTTCTCAAAGTTTATTTTGAATTTCTTTCGTTGAAATGCAAGAGTTGGAATATTTCAGTAGTGTCTTGTTGTGCTTTACCTTGTCACTGTTACATTCTCTTGATTTTTCAAAGTTCATTTTCGATTTCTTTCCTTGAAATGCAAGAGTTTGAATATTTCAGTAGTGTTTTTTGCTGGTTTTACCTGTCACAGTTACATTTTCTTGATTTTTCAAAGTTCATTTTTGGATTTCTTTCCTTGAAATGCAAGAGTTGGATTATTTCAGTAGTGTTTTGTCGTGGCTTACCATGTCACAGTTACATTCTCTTGATTTTTCAAAGTTCATTTTGGATTTTTTCATTGAAATGCAAGAGTTGGAATATTTCAGTAGTGTTTTGTTGTGCTTTACCTTGTCACAGTTACATTCTATTGATTTTTCAAAGTTCATTTTGAGTTTCTTTCGTGAAAATACAAGAGTTGGAATATTTCAGTAGTGTTTTAAAAAACGTGGTTTACCTTGTCACAGTTACATTCTCTTGATTTTTCAAAGTTTATTTTGGATTTCTTTCTTTTCCTTGAAATGCAAGAGTTGGAATATTTCAGTAGTGTTTTGTCGCGGTTTACCTTGTCACAGTTACATTCTCTTGATTTTTCAAAGTTCATTTTGGATTTCTTTCCTTGAAATGCAAGAGTTGGAATATTTCAGTAGTGTTTTGTCGTGGTTTACCTTGTCACAGTTACATTCTCTTGATTTTTCAAAGTTCATTTTGAATTTCTTCATCGTTGAAATGCAATGAGTTGGAATATTTCAGGAGTGTTTTGTTATGGTTTACCTTTGTCACAGTTACATTCTCTTGATTTTTCAAAGTTCATTTTGAATTTTTTCGTTGAAATGCAAAGAGTTGGAATATTTCAGTAGTGTTTTGTCATGGTTTACCTTGTCACAGTTACATTCTCTTAATTTTTCAAAGTTCATTTTGAATTTACTTCGTTGAAATGCAAGAGTTGGAATATTTCAGTAGTGTCTTGTTGTGCTTTTTCTTGTCACAGTTACATTCACTTGATTTTTCAAAATTCATTTTGGATTCTTTCGTTAAATGCAAGAGTTGAATATTTCAGTAGTGTTTTTGTCACGGTTTACCTTGTCACAGTTACATTCTCTTGATTTTTCAAAGTTCATTTTGGATTTCTTTCCTTGAAATGCAAGAGTTGGAATATTTACCCCCAGTAGTGTTTTTGTCGTGGTTTACCTTGTCACAGTACATTCTCTTGATTTTTTCAAAGTTTATTTTGGATTTCTTTCCTTGAAATGCAAGAGTTGTTATATTTCAGTAGTGTTTTTGTCGTGTTTACCTTGTCACAGGAATACTGTTCAGTAGTGTTTTTTGAGTATCGTGGTTTACCTTGTCAACAGGAGTTATATTTTCTCTTGATTTTTCAAAGTTCATTTTGATTTTTACATTCTCTGATTTTTCAAAGTTCATTTTGAATTTTGCGTTGAAATGCAAGAGTTGGAATATTTCAGTAGTGTTTTGTGCTTACCTTGTCACAGATACATTCTCTTGATTTTTTCAAAGTTCATTTTTGATTTCTTTCGTTGAAATGCAAAGAGTTGGAATATTTCAGTAGTGTTTTGTTGTGCTTTACCTTGTCACAGTTACATTCTCTTGATTTTTCAAAGTTCATTTTGGATTTTTACATTCTCTTGATTTTTCAAAGTTCTTTTGAATTTCTTTTCGTGAAATGCAAGAGTTGGAATATTTCAGTAGTTTTTTTGTCGTGGTTTACCTGTCACAGTTACATTCTCTTGATTTTTCAAAGTTCATTTTGAATTCTTTCGTGAAATGCAAGAGTTGGAATATTTCAGTAGTGTTTTTGTCATGGTTTACCTTGTCACAGTTACATTCTCTTGATTTTTCAAAGTTCATTTTGATTTCTTTCCTTGAAATGCAAGAGTTGGAATATTTCAATATTGTTTTGTCGTGGTTTTACCTTGTCACAGTTACATTCTCTTGATTTTTCAAAGTTCATTTTGGATTTCTTTCGCTGAAATGCAAGAGTTGGAATATTTCAGTAGTTGTTTTGTCATGGTTTACCTTGTCACAGTTACATTCTCTTGATTTTTCAAAGTTCATTTTGGATTTCTTTCCTTGAAATGCAAGTGTTGGAATATTTCAGTAGTGTTTTGTTGTGACGTGGTTTACCTTGTCACAGTTACATTCTCTTGATTTTTCAAAAGTTCATTTTGGATTTTTACATTCTCTTGATTTTTCAAAGTTTATTTTGAATTTCTTTCGTTGAAATGCAAGAGTTGGAATATTTCAGTAGTGTTTTGTCGTGGCTTTACCTTGTCACTGTTACATTCTCTTGATTTTTTCAAAGTTCATTTTTTCGAATTTCTTTCATTGAAATGCAAGAGTTGGAATATTTCAGTAGTGTTTTTTATGTTTTACCTTGTCACAGTTACATTCTCTTGATTTTTCAAAGTTCATTTTGGATTTCTTTCCTTGAAATGCAAGAGTTGGATTATTTCAGTAGTGTTTTGTCGTGGCTTACCTTGTCACAGTTACATTCTCTTGATTTTTCAAAGTTCATTTTGGATTTCTTTCATTGAAATGCAAGAGTTGGAATATTTCAGTAGTGTTTTGTGGTGGTTTACCTTGTCACAGTTACATTCTCTTGATTTTTTTCAAAGTTCATTTGAGTTTCTTTCGTGAAATACAAGAGTTGGAATATTTCAGTAGTGTTTTAACACAAAAAAAATACGTGGTTTACCTTGTCACAGTTACATTCTCTTGATTTTTCAAAGTTTATTTTGGATTTCTTTCCTTGAAATGCAAGAGTTGGAATA
Source organism: Artemia sinica (assembly GCA_027921565.1). Lineage (NCBI taxonomy): Eukaryota > Metazoa > Arthropoda > Branchiopoda > Anostraca > Artemiidae > Artemia > Artemia sinica. Next base: position 31,775,079 of record CM051274.1, on the reverse strand, counting down.
TTTCAGTAGTGTTTTGTCGCGGTTTACCTTGTCACAGTTACATTCTCTTGATTTTTCAAAGTTCATTTTTGGATTTCTTTCCTTGAAATGCAAGAGTTGGAATATTTCAGTAGTGTTTTTGTCGTGGTTTACCTTGTCACAGTTACATTCTCTTGATTTTTCAAAGTTCATTTTGGATTTCTTTCGTTGAAATGCAAGAGTTGGAATATTTCAGGAGTGTTTTGTTGTGGTTTACCTTGTCACAGTTACATTCTCTTGATTTTTCAAAGTTCATTTTGAATTTTTACTTCGTTGAAATGCAAGAGTTGGAATATTTCAGTAGTGTCTTGTTGTGCTTTTTCTTCTCACAGTTACATTCTCTTGATTTTTCAAAATTCATTTTGGATTTCTTTCGTTAAAATGCAAGAGTTGGAATATTTCAGTAGTGTTTTTGTCACGGTTTACCTACCTTGTCACAGTTACATTCTCTTGATTTTTCAAAGTTCATTTTTGGATTTCTTTCGTTGAAATGCAAGAGTTGGAATATTTCAGTAGTGTTTTGTCGTGGTTTTTACCTTGTCACAGTTACATTCTCTTGATTTTTCAAAGTTTATTTTGGATTTCTTTCCTTGAAATGCAAGAGTTGGAAATATTTCAGTAGTGTTTTGTCGTGGTTTACCTTGTCACAGTTACATTCTCTTGATTTTTCAAAGTTCATTTTGGATTTTTACATTCGTTGAAATTTCAAAGTTGGAATAATTCATTGAAAATGCAATAGTGGGATTTTTCAGTAGTGTTTTGTCATTTTAACATGTCACAGTTACATTCTCTTGATTTTTCAAAAGTTCATTTTGAATTCTTTCGTTGAAATGCAAGAGTTGGAATATTTCAGTAGTGTTTTGTCGTGGTTTACCTTGTCACAGTTACATTCTCTTGATTTTTCAAAGTTCATTTTTGGATTTATTTCGTTCGTGAAATGCAAGAGTTGGAATATTTCAGTAGTGTTTTGTCATGGTTTACCTTGTCACAGTTACATTCCTCTTGATTTTTCAGAGTTCATTTTGGATTTCTTTCCTTGAAATGCAAGAGTTGGAATATTTCAGTAGTGTTTTGTCGTGGTTTACCTTGTCACAGTTATATTCTCTTGATTTTTCAAAGTTCATTTTGAATTTCTTTCGTTGAAATGCAAGAGTTGGAATATTTCAGTAGTGTTTTGTCGTGGTTTACCTTGTCATAGTTACATTCTCTTGATTTTTCAAGTTCATTTTGGATTTCTTTCGTTGAAATGCAAGAGTTGGAATATTTCAGAAGTGTTTTTGTTATGGGTTTACTTGTCACAGTTACATTCTCTTGATTTTTCAAAGTTCATTTTGGATTTCTTTCTTGAAATGCAAGAGTTGGAATATTTCAGTAGTGTTTTGCCGTGGTTTACCCTTGTCACAGTTACATTCTCTTAATTTTTCAAAGTTCATTTTTGGATTTTTACATTCTCTTGATTTTTCAAAGTTCATTTTGAATTTCTTTCGTTGAAATGCAAGAGTTGGAATATTTCAGTAGTGTTTTGTTGTGCTTTACCTTGTCACTGTTACATTCTCTTGATTTTTCAAAGTTCATTTTGGATTTCTTTCGTTGAAAAGCAAGAGTTGGAATATTTCAGTAGTGTTTTGTTGTGCTTTACCTTGTCACAGTTACATTTTCTTGATTTTTCAAAGTTCTTTTTTGGATTTCTTTCGTTGAAATGCAAGATTTGGAATATTTCAGTAGTGTTTTGTCCGTATGGTTTACCTTTTCACAGTTACATTCTCTTGATTTTTCAAAGTTCATTTTGGATTTCTTCATTGAAATGCAAGAGTTGGAATATTTCAGTAGTGTTTTGTTATGGTTTACCTTGTCACAGTTACATTCTCTTGGTTTTTCAAAGTTCATTTTGGATTTCTTTCCTTGAAATGCAAGAGTTGGAAAATTTCAGTAGTGTTTTGTCGTGGTTTACCTTGTCACAGTTACATTCTCTTGATTTTTCAAAGTTCATTTTGTATTTTTACATGCTCTTGATTTTTCAAAGTTCATTTTGAATTTCTTTCGTTGAAATGCAAGAGTTGGAATATTTCAGTAGTGTCTTGTTGTGCTTTACCTTGTCACTGTTACATTCTCTTGATTTTTCAAAGTTCATTTTGCGATTTCTTTTCCTTGAAATGCAAGAGTTTGAATATTTCAGTAGTGTTTTTTTATGTTTTACCTTGTCACAAGTTACATTCTCTTGATTTTCAAAGTTCATTTTGGATTTCTTTCCTTGAAATGCAAGAGTTGGATTATTTCAGTAGTGTTTTGTCGTGGCTTTACCATGTCACAGTTACATTCTCTTGATTTTTCAAAGTTCATTTTGGATTTCTTTCATTGAAATGCAAGAGTTGGAATATTTCAGTAGTGTTTTGTTGGTTTACCTGTCACAGTTACATTCTATTGATTTTTTCAAAGTTCATTTTGAGTTTCTTTCGTGAAATGCAAGAGTTGGAATATTTCAGTAGTGTTTTATCGTGGTTTACCTTGTCACAGTTACATTCTCTTGATTTTTTCAAAGTTTCATTTTGGATTTCTTTCCTTGAAATGCAAGAGTTGGAATATTTCAGTAGTGTTTTGTCGCGGTTTACCTTGTCACAGTTACATTCTCTGATTTTTCAAAGTTCATTTTGGATTTCTTTCCTTGAAATGCAAGAGTTGGAATATTTCAGTAGTGTTTTTGTTCGTGGTTTACCTTGTCAAAGTTACATTCTCTTGATTTTTCAAAGTTCATTTTGGATTTCTATCGTTGAAATGCAAGAGTTGGAATATTTCAGGAGTGTTTGTTATGGTTTACCTTGTCACAGTTACATTCTCTTGATTTTCAAAGTTCATTTTTGAATTTTTTCGTTGAAATGCAAGAGTTGGAATATTTCAGTAGTGTTTTGTTCATGGTTTTTACCTGTCACAGTTAGATTCTCTTAATTTTTCAAAGTTCATTTTGAATTTTTACTTCGTTGAAATGCAAGAGTTGGAATATTTCAGTAGTGTTTTGTTGTGCTTTTTCTTGTCACAGTTACATTCACTTGATTTTTCAAAATTCATTTTGGATTCCTTTCGTTAAATGCAAGAGTTGGAATATTTCAGTAGTGTTTTGTCACGGTTTACCTTGTCACAGTTACATTCTCTTGATTTTTCAAAGTTCATTTTGGATTTCTTTCCTTGAAATGCAAGAGTTGGAATATTACAGTAGTGTTTTGTCGTGGTTTACCTTGTCACAGGTACATTCTCTTGATTTTTCAAAGTTTATTTTGGATTTCTTTCTTGAAAATGCAAGAGTTGTTATATTTCAGTAGTGTTTTGTCGTGGTTTACCTTGTCACAGGAATACTTCAGTAGTGTTTTTCGTGGATTACTTGGCACAGTTATATTCTCTTGATTTTTCAAAGTTCATTTTGGATTTTACATTCTCTTGATTTTTCAAAGTTCATTTTGAATTTCTTCATTGAAATGCAAGAGTTGGATTATTTCAGTAGTGTTTTGTCATGGTTTAACATGTCACAGTTACATTCTCTTGATTTTTTTCAAAGATCATTTTGAATTTCTTTCGTTGAAATGCAAGAGTTGGAATAATTCAGTAGTGTTTTGTTGTGCTTTACCTTGTCACAGTTACATTCTCTTGATTTTCAAAGTTCATTTGGATTTATTTCGTTTGAAATGCAAGAGTTGGAATATTTCAGTAGTGTTTTGTCGTGGTTTTACCTTGTCACAGTTACATTCTCTTGATTTTTCAAAGTTCATTTTGGATTTCTTTCCTTGAAATGCAAGAGTTGGAATATTTCAGTAGTGTTTTGTCGTGGTTTACCTTGTCACAGTTACATTCTCTTGATTTTTCAAAGTTCATTTTGGATTTCTTTCCTTGAAATGCAAGAGTTGGAATATTTCAGTAAAGTTTTGTCGTGGTTTACCTTGTCACAGTTACATTCTCTTGATTTTTCAAAGTTCATTTTTGGATTTCTTTCGTTGAAATGCAAGAGTTGGAATATTTCAGAGTGTGTTTGTTTATGGTTTACCTTGTCACAGTTACATTCTCTTGATTTTCAAAGTTCCATTTTGGATTTTTCCTTGAAATGCAAGAGTTGGAATATTTCAGTAGTGTTTGCCGTGGTTTACCTTGTCACAGTTACATTCTCTTGATTTTTCAAAGTTCATTTTGGATTTTTACATTCTCTTGATTTTTCAAAGTCATTTGAGTTTCTTTCGTGAAATGCAAGAGTTGGAATATTTCAGTTGTTGTGCTTTACCTTGTCACTGTTACATTCTTTTGATTTTTCAAAGTTCATTTTGGATTTCTTTCGTTGAAATGCAAGAGTTGAATATTTCAGTAGTGTTTTGTTGTGCTTACTTGTCACAGTTACATTTTCTTGATTTTTCAAAGTTCATTTTGGATTTCTTTTCGTGAAATGCAAGAGTTGGAATATTTCAGTAGTGTTTTGTTGTGCTTTACCTTTTTCACAGTACATTCTCTTGATTTTCAAAGTTCATTTGGATGGATTTCTTTTCCTTGAAATGCAAGAGTTGGAATTGATTTTTCAGTAGTGTTTTGTGTATGGTTTACCTTGTCACAGTTACATTTCTCTTGATTTTTTTCCAAAGTTCATTTTGGATTTCTTTCGTTGAAATGCAAGAGTTGGAAATATTCAGTAGTGTTTGTTGTGGTTTACCTTGTCACAGTTACATTCTCTTGATTTTTCAAAGTTCATTTTGGATTTCTTTCTTGAAATGCAAGAGTTGGAATATTTCAGTAGTGTTTTGTCGTGGTTTACCTTTTCACAGTTACGTTCTCTTGATTTTTCAAGTTCATTTTGGATTTTTCTTTGTTGACATTCTCTTGATTTTTAACAAAAGATTCAAAGGAGTTTGGAATTTCTTTCGTTGAAATGCAAGAGTTGGAATATTTCAGTAGTGTTTGTGTTGCTTTTACCTTGTCACTGTTATATTCTCTTGATTTTTCAAAGTTCATTTTGGATTTCTTTCTTTGAAATGCAAGAGTTGGAATATTTCAATAGTGTTTTTGTATCATGGTTTACCTTGTCACAGTTACATTCTCTGATTTTTCAAAGTTCATTTTGAATTTCTTTCGTTGAAATGCAAGAGTTGAATATTTCAGTAGTTGGTTTTGTCGTGCGTTTACCTTGTCACAGTTACATTCTCTGATTTTTCAAAGAGTTCATTTTGGATTTCTTTCATTGAAATGCAAGAGTTGGAATATTTCAGTAGTGTTTTGTCACGGTTTACCTTGTCACAGTTACATTCTCTTGATTTTTCAAAGTTCATTTGGATTTCTTTCCTTGAAATGCAAGAGTTGGAATATTCTACAGTAGTGTTTTTGTTTGTGGTTTTACCTTTGTCACAGTTACATTCTCTTGATTTTTCAAAGTTCATTTTGAATTTCTTTCATGAATATGCAAGAGTTGGAATATTTCAGTAGTGTTTTGTTGTGCTTTACCATGTCACAGTTACATTCTATTGATTTTTTTCAAAGTTCATTTTGAGGTTTCTTTCGTTGAAATGCAAGAGTTGGAATATTTCAGTAGTGTTTTAAACGTGGAGTTTACCTTGTCACAGTTACATTCTCTCTCTGATTTTTCAAAGTTCATTTTGAATTTCTTTCATTGAAATGCAAGAGTTGGAATATTTCAGTAGTGTTTTGTCGCGGTTTACCTTGTCACAGTTACATTCTCTTGATTTTTCAAAGTTCATTTTGGATTTCTTTTCTTGAAATGCAAGAGTTGGAATATTTCAGTAGTGTTTTGTCGTGGTTTACCTTGTCACAGTTACATTCTCTGATTTTTCAAAGTTCATTTTGGATTTCTTCGTTGAAAATGCAAGAGTTGGAATATTTCAGTAGTGTTTTGTTATGGTTTACCTTGTCACAGTTACATTCTCTTGATTTTTCAAAGTTCATTTTGAATTTTCTTTCGTTGAAATGCAAGAGTTGGAATATTTCAGTAGTGTTTTGTTGTGCTTTACCTTCTCACAGTTACATTCTCTTGATTTTCAAAAATTCATTTTGGATTTCTTTCGTTAAAATGCAAGAGTTGGAATATTTCAGTAGTGTTTTGTCGTGTGTACCTGTCACAGTTACATTCTCTTGATTTTTCAAAGTTCATTTTGGATTTCTTTCATTGAAATGCAAGAGTTGGAATATTTCAGTAGTGTTTTGTCGTGGTTTACCTTGTCAAACTTACATTCCTCTTGATTTTTCAAAGTTCATTTTGAATTTCTTCATTGAAATGCAAGAGTTGTTAATATTCAGTAGTGTTTTGTCGTGCTTTTACATTGTCACAGTTACATTCTCTTGATTTTTCAAAGTTCATTTTGGATTTTTACCATTCTCTTGATTTTTCAAAGTTCAATTTCATTCATTGAAATGCAATAGTTGGAATATTTCAGTAGTGTTTTGTCATGGTTTACCATGTCACAGTTACATTCTCTTGATTTTTCAAAGTTCATTTTGAATTCTTTCGTTGAAATGCAAATGCAAGAGTTGGAATAATTCAGTAGTGTTTGTTGTGCTTTACCTTGTCACAGTTACATTCTCTTGATTTTCAAAGTTCAATTTTGGATTTCTTTCGTTGAAATGCAAGAGTTGCTGAATATTTCAGTAGTGTTTTGTCGTGGTTTACCTTGTCACAGTTACATTCTCTTGATTTTCAAAGTTCATTTTTGGATTTCTTTCAATGAAAATGCAAGAGTTGGAATATTTCAGTAGTGTTTGTCGTGGTTTACCTTGTCACAGTTACATTTCTCTTGATTTTTCAAAGTTCATTTTGGATTTCTTTTCGTTTCCTTAAATGCAAGAGTTGGAATATTTTTTCAGTAAACAGTTTTGTCGTGCTTTACCTGTCTAGTTACATTCTCTTGATTTTTCAAAGTTCATTTTTGGATTTCTTTCGTTGAAAATGCAAGAGTTGGAATATTCAGTAGTGTTTGTTGTGTTGGGATTACCTTGTCACAGTTACATTCTCTTGATTTTTTCAAAGTTCATTTTGGATTTTTACATTCTCTTGATTTCAAAGTTCATTTTGAATTTCTTTCGTTGAAATGCAAGAGTTGGAATATTTCAGTAGTGTTTGTTGTGCTTTACCTTGTCACAGTTACATTCTCTTGATTTTCAAAGTTCATTTTGGATTTCTTCGTTGAACATGCAAGAGTTGAATATTCAGTAGTGTTTTGTTGTGCTTTACCCTGTCACAGTTAACATTTCTCTGATTTTTCAAAGTTCTTTTTGATTTCTTCGTTTTCTTTGAAATGCAAGAGTTGGAATATTTCAGTAGTGTTTTGTTATGGTTTACCTTTTCACAGTTACATTCTCTTGATTTTCAAAGTTCATTTGAATTTCTTTCCTTGAAATGCAAGAGTTGGAATATTTCAGTAGTGTTTTGTTGTGGTTTACCTTGTCACAGTTACATTATCTTGATTTTTCAAAGTTCATTTTGGATTTCTTTCCTGAAATGCAAGAGTTGGAATATTTCAGTAGTGTTTTGTCGTGGTTTACCTTGTCACAGTTACATTCTCTGATTTTTCAAAGTTCATTTGTATTTTTACATTCTTGATTTTTTTCAAAGTTAGTTTTGAAATTTCTTTCGTTTGAAGCAAGAGTTGGAAATATTTCAGTAGTGTTTGTTGTGCTTTACCTTGTCACAGTTACGATTCTCTGATTTTTCAAAGTTCATTTTGAATTCTTTCATTGAAATGCAAGAGTTGGAAATATTCAGTAGTGTTTTGTTGTGGTTTACCTTGTCAAACATTCTCTTGTTACATTCTCTTGATTTTCAAGAGTCATTTGGATTTTTAACATTCATCTTGATTTTTCAAATCATTTTTGAATTTCTTTCGCTGAAATGCAAGAGTTGGAATATTTCAGTAGTGTTTTGTTGTGCTTACCTTGTCACTGTTACATTCTCTTGATTTTTCAAAGTTCACTTTGAATTTCTTTCATTGAAATGCAAGAGTTGGAATATTTCAGTAGTGTTTTGTCGTGGTTTACCTTGTCACAGTTACATTCTCTTGATTTTTCCAAAGTTCATTTTTGGATTTCTTTCCGTTGAAATGCAAGAGTGGAATATTTCAGTAGTGTTTTGTCGTGTTTTTACCTTGTCACTACTACGGTTACATTCTCTTGATTTTTCAAAGTTCATTTGAATTTCTTTCGTTGAAATGCAAGAGTTGGAATATTTCAGTAGTGTTTTGTCGATGGTTTACCTTGTCACAGTTACATTCTCTTGATCACTTTCAAAGTTCATTTTGGATTTCTTTCGTTGAAATGCAAGAGTTGCAATATTTCAGTAGTTTTTGTTGTGGTTTACCTTGTCACAGTTACATTCTCTGATTTCAAAGTTATTTTGAGATTTCTTTCCTTGAAATGTGCAGAGTTGGAATATTTCAGTTAGTGTTTTGTCGCGTTACCTTGTCACAGTTACATTCTCTTGATTTTTCAAAGTTCATTTTGGATTCTTTCCTTGAAATGCAAGAGTTGGAATATTTCAGTAAGAGTTGGAATATTCAGTAGTGTTTGTCGTGGTTTACCTTGTCACAGTTACATTTCTCTTGATTTTTCAAAGTTTCATTTTGGATTTCTTTCGTTTGAAATGCAAGAGTTGGAATATTTTCAGTAGTGTTTTGTCATGGTTTACCTTGTCACACGTTACATTCTCTTGATTTTTCAAAGTTCATTTTGAATTTCTTTCGTGAAATGCAAGAGTTGGAATATTTCAGTAGTGTTTTTGTTGTGCATCTTTACCTTGTCACAGTTACATTCTCTTGATTTTTCAAAGTTCATTTTGAATTTAGCTTTCGTTGAAATGCAAGAGTTGGAATATTTCAGTAGTGTTTTGTTGTGCTTTTTCTTGTCACAGTTACATTCTCTTGATTTTTCAAAGTTCCATTTTGAATTTCTTTCGTTAAAATGCAAGAGTTGGAATATTTCAGTAGTGTTTTGTCGTGTTTACCTTGTCCCACAGTTACATTCTCTGATTTTTCAAAGTTCATTTTGGATTTTCCTTGAAAATGCAAGAGTTGGAATATTTCAGTAGTGTTTTGTGTGGTTTACCTTGTCACAGTTACATTCTCTTGATTTTTCAAAGTTCATTTTGGATTTCTTTCTTGAAATGCAAGAGTTTGTTTTTATATTCAGTAAGTGTTTTGTCGTGGTTTACCTTGTCACAGGAATACTTCAGCAGTGTTTTCACAGTCATGGTTTACCTTGAAAGCACAGTTATATTTCTCTTATATTTTTCCAAAGTTACTTGGGATTTTAACATTCTCTTGATTTTTTCAAAGTTTTTTGAATTTCATTCATTGAAATGCCAATAGTTGGAATATTTCAGTAGTGTTTTGTCATGGTTTAACATGTCACAGTTACATTCTCTATATTTTTCAAAGTTAATTTTGAGAATGTCTTCCGTTGAAATGCAAGAGTGGAATATTTCAGTAGTGTTGTTGTGGATTTACCTTGTCACAGTTACATTCTCTTGATTTTTCAAAGTTTCATTTTGGATTTATTTCGTTGTGAAATGCAAGAGTTGGAATATTTCAGTAGTGTTTTTGTCATGGTTTACCTTGTCACAGTTACATTCTCTAGATTTTTCAAAGTTCATTTGTTGGGATTTCTTCCTTGAAAAAAGCCCAAGAGTTGGAGAATATTTCAGTAGTGTTTTGTTCGTGGTTTACCTTGTCACGGTAGTTACATTCTCTTGATTTTTCAAAGTTCATTTTGAATTTCTTTTGTTGAAAGGCAAGAGTTGGAATATTTCAGTAAAGTTTTGTCGTGGTTTACCTTGTCACAGTTACATTCTCTTGATTTTTCAAAGTTCATTTTGGATTTCTTTCAGTTGAAATGCTAAGAGTTGGAATATTTCAGTAGTGTTTTGTTTGTATGGTTTACCTTGTAACAGTTACATTCTCTTGATTTTTCAAAGTCCATTTTGGATTCCTTTCTGAAATGCAAGAGTTGGAAATATTTCAGTAGTGTTTTGCCCGTGGGTTTACCTTGTTCACAGTTACATTCTCTTAATTTTCAAAGTTCATTTTGGATTTTTACATTCTCTTGATTTTTTCAAGGTTTATTTTGAGTTTTCTCGTTGAAATGAAGAGTTGGAATATTCAGTAGTGTTTTGTTGTGGCTTACCTTGTCACTGTACGTTCTTTGATTTTTCAAAGTTCCATTTTGGATTTCTTTCGTTGAAAAACGGCAAGAGTTAGAATATTTCAGTAGTTGTTTTGTTGTGCTTTACCTTGTCACAGTTACATTTTCTTGATTTTTCAAGGTTCTTTTTGGATTTCTTCATTGAAATGCAAGAGTTGGAATATTTTCAGTAGAGTTTGTTATGGTTTACCTTTTGTCCACAGTTACATTCTCTGATCTTTGAAAGTTTCATTTTGCGATTCTTTTCGTTGAAAGCAAGAGTTGGAATATTTCAGTAGTGTTGTGTAGTGGGCTTTACCTTGTCTACAGTTACATTCTCTGTGATGTTTCAAAGTTCATTTTGAATTTCTTTCGTTGAAATGCAAGAGTTGGAATATTTCAGTTAGTGTTCCTTGTTGTTCGGTTTACCCTGCTCACTGTTACATTTTCTCTTGAGTTTTCAAAGGTTTCATTTTGAGATTTCTTTCGTTGAAATGCCAGAGAAGAGTTGGGAAGATTTCAGAGAGTGTTTTGTTCGTGCTTTACCTTGATCACCAGTTACATGTCTCTTGATTTTTTCAACATTTCCTTTTGAATTTCTTTCGAATGAAATGCCCAAAGAGTTGGAATATTTCAGTAGTGTTTTGTCTGTGCGTTTACCTTGTCACAGGGACCATTTCTCTTTATTTTTCAAAGCCATGATTGAGATTTTTTAGATTCTATCGTCCTTGAAATGCAAGAGTTGGAATATTTCCAGCTAGTGCTCTTTTGCTTATGGTTTACCTTGTCACAGTTACATTCTCTTGATTTTATCACAATTGTCATTTGGATATTCTTTCGCGGAAAATGCAAGAGTTGGAAATTTCAGTAGTGTGTTTGTCGCTGGTTTACCTTGTCACAATTACATTATCTTGATTTTCAAAAGCTGATTTTTGGATTTCTTTCATCTCGTTGAAAATGCCAAGAGTTGGAATATTTACAGTGAGTGATTTTGTTATGGTTACCTTGTCACCAGCTACATGTCTCGTAATTTTTCAAAAGTTCATTTTGGAATGTCTTTCGCTTGGACTGAAATGCAAGAGTTGGAATATTTCAGAGTAGTGTTTTGTTCATGGTTTACCTGTGGTCACAGCTACAGTACTCTTAATTTTTTCAAAGTGCATTTTTGCAATTTACATTCTCTGATTTGAAAAGTCATTTGAATTTTCATTCATTGAAATGCATAGTTGGGGATTATTTTCAGTAGTGTTTTGTTAATGCTGTACCATGGTCAAAGTTACATTCTCATGAGTTATTTCAAAGGATCATTTTGAATGGTAATTTCATTGAAATGCAAGAGTTCAGAGTTTGATTATTTCATGTAGTGTTTTTGTTGTGCGTTTACCTTGTTCACACTTACATTGCTCTTGATGTTTCAACGTTCATTTGGATTTATTTCGTGAAATGCAGAGTTGGAATATTTCAGTAGTGTTTTGTCAGGTTTACTTGTCACAGTTACATTCTCTGATTTTCAGGTTCATTTGGATTCTTTCCTGAAAAGCAAGAGTTGGAATATTGCAGTAGTGTTTTGTTCGTGGTTTACCTTGTTCACATTATAATTATCTTAGTTTCAAAGTTCATTTTTGATTTCTTTCCTGAAATGCAAGAG
>CM051274.1:31675511-31763167 GCA_027921565.1 Artemia sinica | reverse complement strand
AATACCATAGTTTGGATTATTTCAGTAGTGTTTTGTCGTGGCTGTTAACCATTGTCCACGGTTCATTCTCTTAAATTTTTCAAAGTTCATTTTGAATTTCTTTTGTTGAAATGCAAGAGTTGGAATATTTCGTATGTCTTGTTGTGCTTTACCTTGTCGGTAGTTATATTCTCTTGATTTTTCAAAGTTGCATTTTGTGGATTTCTGTCGTTGAAATGCAAGAGTTGTGAATATTTCAATAAGTGTTTTTGTTGTGCTTTTAACCTTGTCAGCAAGAAGGTTGGAATATTGTCAGTAGTGTTTTTGTTGTGCTTTAACCTTGTCCACGTTACATTCTCTTGATTTGTCAAAATTCCTTTTTGAATTTCTTTCATTGAAATATGCAATAGTTTGGATTATTTGCAGTAGTTGTTTTGTCGTTGGCTTACCTTGTCACAGTTACATTTCGTCTTAATTTTTTCAAAGTTTCATTTTGAAATTTCTTTTGTTGAAATGCCAGAGTTTGGAATATTTCAGTAGTGTCCTTGTTGTGCTCTTACCTTTGTCTTAGTTACATTCGCCTTGATAAAATTTTCCAAATTTCATTTGGATTTTTTACATTTCAATCTTGATTTTTCAAAGTTCTTTTTGAATTTCTTTTCGTGTGAAATGCATTGTGAGTTGTAATATATTCAGAGTAGTTTTTTTTTGTCGTGGGTTTACCAGGTCACGAGTTACATTCTCGTTGAGTTTTTTTCAAAGTTCATTTGAATTTTCTTTCGTGATATTGCAAAGAGTTGGAATATTTCAATATTGTGTTCTATCATGGTATTAACCTTGTCACAGTTAGCATTCTCTTGATATTTTTATAACAAAGTTCATTTTGGATTTCTTTCTCTTTTAAATGCAAGAGTTGGAATATTTCGATATTGTTTTTGTCCGTGGGTTACCTTGTCACAGTTACCATTCTCCTTGATTTTTCAAAGGTCATTTTTGGATTCCTCTTTCGCTTAATGCAAGAGTTGGAATATTTCAGTAACTGTTTTGTGTTATGGTTGGTTCGCTTGTCACAGTTCACATCTCTTGATTTTTCAAAGTTCTTGATTTTGGATTTCCTTTCCTTGAAATGCCAAGGTGTTCGGAATACTTCAGTAGTGTTTTGTCGTTGTTTACCTTGTCACAGTTAACATATCTCTTGATTTTGTCAAAGTTTCCATTTGGGATTTTTACATCTACTCTTGATTTCTCAAAGTTTATTTGGCATTTCTTTCGTTGAAATGCAAGAGTTGGAATATTTCCAGTAGTGTCTTGTTGTGCTTTACCTTGTCACTGTTACGAGTCTCTTGATTTTTCAAAAGTTCAGTTTTCGATTTCTTTTCCTTGGAAATTCAAGAAGTTTTGATATTTTTCAGTAGTGTTTTTTTATGTTTTCCCTTGTCCACAGTTAACGTTCTTCTTGATTTTTCAAAGTTCATCTTTGGATTCTCTTCCTTGAAATGCAAGAGTTTGTGATTATTTCGTAGTGTTTTGTCGTGGCTTACCCATGTCACAGTTACATTCATCTTGCTTTTTTTCAAAGTTTCATTTTGGATTTCTTTTCCATTGAAATGCAACAGTTTGGAATATTTCATTAGTGTTTTTGTTTGTGCTTTATTACCTTGTCACAGTTACATTTCTCTTGACTTTCTTTTTCACAAGTTCATTTTGATTTCTTTCGTGAAATGTCAAAGAGTTGGAATATTTCAGTAGTGGTTTGTATATCGTGGTTTACCTTGTCACAGTTATAATTCTCTTGATTTTTCAAAAGTTTATTTTTGGATTATCTCTTTCCTTGAAAATGCAAGAGTTGGATTATTTCAGTATGTTTTTGTTGTCGTGGCTTATACATTTCACAGTTTACATTCTCTTGATTTTTTCAAAGTTCATTTTGGATTTTCTTTCATTGAAATGCACGAGTTTGGATATTTCAGGTAGTGTTTTGTGTTGATGTCTTTTACCCTTGTCATACAGTTACTTTCTCTGGGATTTTTCAAAGTTCCCATTGTGATTTTCTTTTCATTGAAAATGCAAGAGTTGGTTTATTTTAGTAGTGTTTTGTCGTGGTTTATCCTTGTCACATTACCTCTCGTCACAGTTTACATTTCTCTTGATTTCTTCAAAGTTCATTTTGAATTTCTTTCGTGCAGAATGCAAGAGTTTGGAATATTTCGGTAGTGTTTTGTCGTGTTTTAGGTCAAGTGTTAATAAAAATAATAAAAATTAGATAATAAAAAAAAAAAATATATTATATAAACCAAAATTAACCATGTCACGTTCATTCCTTGATTTTTCAAAGTTCATTTTGAATTTCTTTCATTGAAATGAAAGAGTTGGATTATTCCAGTAGTGGTTTTTGTCGTGGTTTACCTTGTCACAGTTACAGTTCTCTTTAATGTTTTCCAAGTTCATTGTTGAATTTCTTCCGTTGACATGCAAGAGTTGGGAATATTGTCAGTAGTGTCTTTGGTTGTGCTTTACCTTGTCGTAGTTACATTCTCGTTGATTTTTTCAAAGTTCATTTTTTGAATTTCTTTCCTGTGAACTCTGCAAGATTTGGAATATTTCAGTAGTGTTTTTGTCGTGTTTACCTTGTCACAGGTTACATTCTCTTTGATTTTTTCAACAATTCATTTTGGATTTTTACATTCCTCATTGATTTTGCAAAGTTCATTTTGAATTTCTTTTCGTTGAAATGGCAAGAGTTGGAATATTTCAGTAGTGTCTTGTGTGTGCCTTTACTTGTCACAGTTACATTCTCATTGATTTTTCAAAGTTCATTTTGAATTTCTTTCGTGAAATGCCAGAGTTTGGAAGTATCTTTCAGTAGTGTTTTTGTCGTGTTTTACCGATGTTACAGTTGACATTCTCTTGATTTTCCCAAGTTCTTTTTTAATTTCTTTTCATTGAAATGCAAGAGTTGGTTATTTCAGTAAGTGTTTTTGTTGTGCTTTACATTGTCCACAGTTACATTCTCCTTGATTTTTCAAAGTTCATTTTGAATTTCTTTCGATTGAAATTCGAGAGGTTGGATTATTTCATAGTAAGTTTTTTGTCTTGCTTACCATTGTCCCACAGTTTACATTCTCTTAATTTTTCAAAGTTCATTTTTGAATTTTTCTTTCGTTGAAATCGCCAAGAGTTTGGAATTATTTCAGTAGTGTTTTTGTCGTTGTTTTAACCTTGTCAACATTTTGCATTTACTTGATTTTTCAAAGTTCATTTTGGATTTTTAACATTCTCCTTGATTTTTTCAATAGTTCCTTTTGAATTTCTTTACATTGAAAATGCAAGAGTTGGATTATTTCAGTAGTGTTTTGTTGTGCTTTACATTGTCACAGTTACATTCTTCTCGTGATTTTTCAAGTTCATTTTGAATTTCCTCTTTCATTTGAATTGCGAGAGTTTTGGATTATTTTCGAGTAGTGTTTTTGTCTTGGCTTTACCTTGTCACAGTTACATTCTCTTAATTTTTCAAAGTTTTATTTTGAATTTCTTTTGTTGAAAATGCAAGAGTTGGAATATTTACCAGTAGTGTCTACCTTGTTGTGGCTTTACCTTGTCAACAGTTACATTCTCTTGATTTTTTCAAAGTTCATTTTGAATTTCTTTCGTGAAATGCTCAGAGTTGGAATATTTTTTCAGTAGTGTTTTGTCGTGGTTCACGTTTGTTCACAGTTACATTTCCTTGATTTTTCCAAAGTTCATTTTGGATTTTTAATATTCTCTTTGATTTTTCAAAGTTCATTTTGAATTTCCTTTCATTGAAATGCAAGAGTTGGAATATTTTCAGTAGTGTTTTTGTCGTGGTTTGACCTTGTCACAGTTACATTCTCTTTGATTTTTCAAAAAAAAGTTCATTTTGGATTTTTACAATTCTCTTAGATTTTTCAAAGTTCATTTTGAATTTCTTTCGTTGAAATGCAAGAGTTGGAATATTTCAGTAGTGTCGTTGTTTGTGCTTTACTTGTCACTGTTAACATTCTCCTTGATTTTTCAAAGTTCATTTTGATTTGTTTCGTTCAAATATCAAGAGTTGGAATATTTTCGTTCAGTAAGTGTATTTGTTGTGCTTTACCTTGTCACAGTTACATTCTCTTGATTTTTCAAAATTCATTTTGGAATTTTTACATTCGTGCTTGATATTTTTCAAAGTTCATTTTGATTTCTTTCGTGAAATGCAAGAGTTGTAATATGGTCCAGTTTGTGTTTTGGCGTGGTTTACCATGTCACAGTTTACATTCTCTTGATTTTTTCAAAGTTTCATTTTTGAATTTCTCTCGTGGAAATGCAATAGTTGAATGTTTCAATAAGTGTTTTTTAACATAGGTTTACTTGTCACAGTTTTACATTCTCGTATGATTTTTCAAAGTTCATTTTGAATTTCTTTCGTTGAAATGCAAGAGTTGGAAATATTTCAGTAATTGTCTTGTAGTGCTTTTACCTTGTCACTGTTACATTCTCGTTGATTTTTCAAAAGTTCATTTTGGAGATTTCTTTCGTTGAAACTGTAAGAGTTGGAATATTTTCAGTATTTTTTTGTTGTGCTTTAAACCTTGTCCACAGTTACATTCTCCTGATTTTTCAAAGTTCATTTTCGATTTCTTTCCTTGAAATGCAAGAGTTGGAATATTTCAGTAGTGTTTTGTTATGGTTTACCTTGTCACAGTTACATTCTCTTGATTTTTCAAAGTTCATTTTGGGATTTCTTTCATTGAAATGCAAAGAGTTGGAATATTTCAGGTAGTGTTTTGTTGTGCTTTTACCTTGTCACAGTTACATTCTCTTGATTTTTCAAAGTTCATTTTGAGTTTTTCTTTCGGAAATGCAAGATGTTGGAATATTTCAGGTAGTGGTTTTATCAGTGGTTTACCTTGTCACAGTTACATTCTCTTGATTTTTCAAAGTTTATTTTGGATTTTTTTTTTTTTCTTTCCTTGAAAATGCCAGAGTTGGATATTTCAGTAGTGTGTTTGTCGTGGCTTACCATGTCACAGTTACATTTTCTCTTGATTTTTTTCAAAGTTCCTTTTGGATTTCTTTCATTGAAATTGCAAGAGTTGGAATATTTTTCAGTAGTGTTTTGTTGTGCTTTACCTTGTCACAGTTACTTTCTCTTGATTTTTCAAAGTTTCATTTTTGGAATTTCTTTCGTGAAATGCCAGAGTTGGAATATTTCAGTAGTGTTTTGTCGTGGTAGTTTTACCCTTGTCACAGTATACCATTTAACTTTGATTTTTCAAAGTTCATTTTGGATTTTTACATTCTCTTGATTTTTTCAAAGTTCATTTTGAATTTCTTTCATTGGAAAAAATGCAAGAGTTGGATTATTTCAGTAGTGTTTTGTTGTGCTTTACCTTGTCACAGTTACATTCTCTTTGATTTTTTCAAAGTTCATTTTGGAATTTCTTTCATTGAAATGCGAGAGTTTGGATTATTTCAGTAATGTTTTGTCTTGGCTTACCTTGTCACAGTTAACATTCTCTTAATTTTTTTCAAAGTTTCATTTTGAAAAATTTCTTTTGTTGAAATGCAAGAGTTGGAATATTTCAGTAGTGTCTTGTTGTGCTTTTACCTTGTCACAGTTACCATTCTCTTGATTTTTCAAAGTTCATTTTGAATTTCTTTCGTGAAATGCCAGAGTTGAAAAAAAAAAAATATTTCAGTAGTGTTTTGGTCGTGTTTTCACGTTGGTCACAGTTACATTTACTTGATTTTCAAGTTCGTTTTGGATTTTTATATTCCCTCTTGATTTTTCAAAGTTCATTTTGAATTTCTTTCATTGAAATGCAAGAGTTGGATTATTTCAGTAGTGTTTTGTTTGTGCTTTACATTGTCACAGTTACAATTCTCTTGATTTTTTCAAAGTTCATTTTGAATTTCGTTTTCATTGAAAAATGCGAGAATTGGATTATTTTCAGTAGTGTTTTTGTTCTTGGGTTTACCTTGTCACAGTTACATTCTCTTAATTTTTCAAAGTTCATTTTTGAATTTCTTTTGTTGACAAATGCAAGAGTTGGAATATTTCGGTAGTGTCTTGTTGTGCTTTCACCACCTTGTCGTAGTTTACATTCCTCTTGATTTTTTTCAAAGTTTCATTTTGACCTTTCTTTTTCGGTTTTTGAAATGAAAATGCAACGAGTTGGAATAATTCTCAGTAGTGTGTTTTGTCGTGGTTTACCATGTCACCCAGTTTTACTTCTCCTTGATTTTTTCAAAGTTTCATTTTGAATTTCTTTCATTGAAATGCAAGAGTTGAATTATTTCAGTAGTGTTTTTTGTCGTGGTTTACCTTGTCACAGAGTTACATTCTCTTGATTTTTTTCAAAAGTTCAATTTTTGATTTCTTTCGTTGAAATGCAAGATTTGGAATATTTCAGTAAGTGTTTTGTTTTACTTTACCTTGTCACAGTTACAGTCTCTTGATTTTTCAAAAGTTCATTTTGAATTTCTTTCGTGAAATGCAAGAGTTTGGAATATTTTCAGTAGTTGTCTTTTGTCGCGGTTTTTACCATGTCACAGTTACATTCTCTTAATTGTTTCAACGTTCATTTTGGATTTCAATTCGTTGAAATGCAAGAGTTGGAATATTTCATTAGTGTTTTTGTTGTGCTTTACCTTTGTTCACAGTTACATTCTTTCTCTTTGATTTTTCAAAGTTCAATTTTTGAATTTTTCTTTCGTTGAAATGCAAGAGTTGGAATATTTTTAGTAGGCTGGTTCTTGTTGTGCTTTACCTTGTCACAGTTACATTCTTCTTGAATGTTTTCAAGTTCATTTTTGGATTTCTTTAGTTGAAATGCAAGAGTTGGGGGAATATTTCAGTAGTGTTTTTTGTTTTGCTTTACCTTGTCACAGTTACATTCTCTGGGATTTTTCAAAGTTCTTTTTGAATTCTTTCGGGGGGGAAAAATGCCAGAGTTGGAATATTTTCAGTAGTGTTTGTCGTGGTTTACCGTGTCACAGGTTACAGTTCTTTCTTGATTTTTTCAAAAGTTCATTTGAATTTCTTTTCGTGAAATGCAAAAGAGTTGGAATATTTCAGTAGTGTTTTGTCGTGTTTTACCCTTGTCACAGTTAGATTCTCTTGATTTTCCAAACGTTCGTTTTTGGATTTTTACATTCTCTTGATTTTTTCAAAGTTCATTTTGAATTTCTTTCATTGAAAATGCAAGAAAAGATGAGTGGAAATTATTTCAGTAGTGTTTTGTTGTGCTTTACCTTGTCAAAGTTACATTCTCTTGACTTTTTCAAAAGTTCATTTTGAATTTCTTTCGTTGAAATACAATAGTTTGGGAATTATTTCAGTAGTGTTTTGTCGTGGCTTACTTGTCCACAGTTACATTCTCTTAATTTTTCAAAAGTTCATTTTGAATTTCTTTTTGTTGAAATGCAAGAGTTTGGAATATTTCAGTAGTGTTTGTTGTGCTTTACCTTGTCGTAGTTACATTCTCTTGATTTTTTTTCAAAAAGCGCTTCATTTTTGGATTTCTGTCCGTTTGAAATGCAAGAAGTTTGAATATTTCAATAGTGTTTTTTGGTGCTTTACCTTGTCAGCAAGAGTTGGAATATTTCAGGTAGTGTTTTGTTGTGCTTTTACCTTGGGGTTTCCACAGTTACATTCTCTTGATTTTTCAAAAGTTCATTTTTGAATTTCTTTCATTTGAAATGCAAATAGTTGGATTTATTTCAGTAGTAGTTTTTTTTTTTTTGTTTTGATTTTTTTGTCGTTGGCTTACGCTTGTCACATTTACATTCTCTTGATTTTTCAAAGTTCATTTTTTGAATTTCTTTGTTGAAAATGCAAGAGTTGAATATTTCAGTAGTGTCCTTGTTGTGCTTTACCTTGTCGGTAGTTACCTTCTCTTGATTTTTTTTCAACATTCATTTGGATTTTTAACATTCTCTTGATTTTTTCAAAAGTTCTTTTTTGATTTTTCTTTCGTGAAATGCAAAAGGAGTTGGAAATTATTAATTTTCAGTAGTTTTTTGTCGTGGTTTTACCATGTCACAGTTACATTCTCTTGATTTTTCAAAAGTTCATTTTGAATTTTCTTTCGTTTGAGAAAATGCAAGAGGTTGGAAATATTTTCAATAGTGTTTTATCATGGTTTACCTGTCACAGTTACATTCTCTTGATTTTTAAAAGTTTCATTTTGGGAAAACTTTCTTTCCTTTTAAATGCAAGAGTTTTGGAATATTTTTCATATTGTTTTGTCGTGGTTTACCTTGTCACAGTTACATTCTCTTGATTTTTCAAAGTTCATTTTTGATTTCTTTCGCTTGAAGTATGGAAGAGTTGGAATATTTCAGTACTGTTTTGTGTTATGGTTTACCTTGTCACAGTTACAATCTCTTGATTTTTTTCAAAGTTCATTTTGGATTTCTTTCCTTGAATGCAAGTTGTTGGAATACTTCAGTAGTGTTTTGTCGTGGTTTACCTTGTCACAGTTACATTCTCTTGATTTTTTTCAAAGTTCATTTGGGGATTTTTACATTCTCTTGATTTCTTCAAAGTTTATTTTGAATTTCTTTCGTTGAAATGCAAGAGTTGGAATATTTCAGTATGTCTTGTTGTTGCTTTACCTTGTCACTGTTACATTCTCTTGATTTTTCAAAGTTCATTTTCGATTTCTTTCCTTGAAATGCAAGAGTTTGAATATTTCAGTAGTGTTTTTTTTATGTTTTACCTTGTCACGTTACATTCTCTTGATTTTTCAAAGTTCATGTTTGGATTTCTTTCCTTGAAATGCAGAGAGTTTGGATTATTTCAGTAGTGTTTTGTCGTGCTTACCATGTCACAGTTTACAGTTCTCCTTGATTTTTTCAAAGTTCATGTTTGGATTTCTTTCATTGAAATGCAAGAGTTGGGAATATGTCAGTAGTGTTTTGTTTGTGCTTTACCTTGTCACAGTTACATTCTATTGATTTTTCAAAGTTCATTTTTGAGTTTCTTTCGTGAAATACAAGAGTTGAATATTTCAGTAGTGTTTTATCGTGGGTTTACCTTGTCACAGTTACATTCTCTTGATTTTTCAAAAAAGTTCCTTTTTGGATTTCTTTCCTTGAAAATGCAAGACGTTGAATATTTCAGTAGTGTTTTGTCCGCGGTTTACCTTGTCACAGTTACATTCTCTTGATTTTTCAAAGTTCATTTTTGGATTTCTTCCTTGAAATGCAAGAGTTGGAATTATTTCAGTTAGTGTTTTGTCGTGGTTTACCTTGTCACAGTTACGAATTCTCTTGATTTTTCAAAGTTCATTTTGATTTCTATCGTTGAATGCAAGAGTTTGAATATTTCAGTAGAGTGTTTTGTTATGGTTTACCTTGTCACAGTTTACATTCTCTTTGATTTTTCAAAGTTCATTTTGAATTTTTTTTCGTTGAAATGCAGAGTTGGAATATTTCGGTATGTGTTTTGTCATGGTTTAACCTTGTCACAGTTACATTCTCTTAATTTTTCAAAGTTCATTTTGAATTTACTTCGTTGAATGCAAGAGTTGGAATATTTTCAGTAGTGTCTTGTCGTTGTGCTTTTTCTTCTCACAGTTACATTCACTTGATTTTTTCAAAATTCATTTTGGATTTCTTTTTCTTTCGTTAAAATGCAAGAGTTGGAAATATTTCAGTAGTGTTTTTGTCACGTTTACCTTGTCACAGTTACATTCTCTTGATTTTTCAAAGTTCATTTTGGATTTCTTTCGTTTGAAATGCAAGAGTTGGAATATTACAGTAGTGTTTTGTCGTGGTTTACCTTGTCACAGGTACATTCTCTTGATTTTTCAAAAAGTTTATTTTGGATTTCTTTCCTTGAATGCAAGAGTTGTTATAATTTACGTAGTAGTGTTTTTGTCGTGTGTAGTGTTTTGTCGTGGTTTACCTTGTGCCACAGAGTTATATTCTCGTGATTTTTCAAAGTTCATTTTGGATTTTACATTCTCTTGATTTTTCAAAGTTCATTTTGAATTTCAATTCATTGAAATGCAATAGTTGGATTATTTCAGTAGTGTTTTGTCATGGTTTTAACATGTCACAGTTACATTCTCTTAATTTTTCAAAGATCATTTTGAATGTCTTTTCGTTGAAATGCCAAGAGTTGGAATAATTCAGTAGTGTCTTGTTGTGCTTTACCTTGTCACAGTTACATTCTCATGATTTTTCAAAGTTCATTTTGATTTATTTCGTTGAAATGGCAAGAGTTGGAATATTTTCAGTAGTGTTTTGTCATGGTTTACCTTGTCACAGTTATACATTCTCTTGATTTTTTCAGAGTTCATTTTGGACTTCTTTCCTTGAAAAGCAAGAGTTGGAATATTTCAGTAGTGTTTTTGTCGTGGTCGTTTTACCTTGTCACAGTTACATTATTCTCCTTGATTTTTCAAAGTTCATTTTGGATTTCTTTCCTTGAAATGCAAGAGTTGGAATATTTCAGTAAAGTTTTGTCGTGGTTTACCTTGTCATAGTTACATTCTCTTGATTTTTTCAAAGTTCATTTTTGGATTTCTTTCGTTGAAATGCAAGAACGTTGGAATATTTCAGAAGTGTTTTGTTTATGGTTTACCTTGTCACAGTTACATTCTCTTGATTTTTCAAAGTCCATTTTGGATTTCCTTTCCTTGAAATGCAAGAGTTGGAATATTTCAGTAGTGTTTTGCCGTGGTTTACCTTGTCACAGTTACATTCTCTTAATTTTTCAAAGTTCATTTTGGATTTTTACATTCTCTTGATTTTTCAAAGTTCCATTTTGAGTTTCTTTCGTTGAAATGCAAGAGTTGGAATATTTCAGTAGTGTCTTGTTGTGCTTTACCTTGTCACTGTTACATTCTTTTGATTTTTCAAGTTCATTTTGGATTTCTTTCGTTGAAACGCAAGAGTTAGAATATTTCAGTAGTGTTTTGATTGTGCTTTACCTTGTCACCAGTTACATTTTCTTGATTTTTCAAAGTTCTTTTTTGGATTCTTTAGGGGGGTGAAAAATGCAAGATTTGGAATATTTCAGTAGTGTTTTGTTATGGTTTACCTTTTCACAGTTACATTCTCTTGATCTTTCAAAGTTCATTTTGGATTTCTTTCTCTTGAAATGCAAAGAGTTTGGAATATTTCAGTAGTGTTTTTTGTTATGGTTTTACTTGTTACAGTTTACATTATCCTTGGTTTTTTCAAATTTCATTTTGGATTTTCGTTCCGTGAAATGCAAGAGTTGGAATATTTCAGTAGTGTTTTGTCGTTGTGGTTTAAACCTTGTCACAGTTACATTCTCTTGATTTTTCAAAAGTTCATTTTGTATTTTTACATGCTCTTGATTTTTTCAAGTTCATTTTGAATTTCTTTCGTTGAAATGCAAGAGTTGGAATATTTCAGTAGTGTCTTGTTGTGCTTTTTACCTTGTCAACTGTTACATTCTCTTGATTTTTCAAAGTTCATTTCGATTTCTTTCCTTGAAATGCAAGAGTTTGAATATTTCAGTAGTGTTTTTTTATGTTTTACTTGTCACAGTTACATTCTCTTGATTTTTCAAAGTTCATTTTGGATTTCTTTCCTTGAAATGCAAGAGTTGGGATTATTTCAGTAGTGTTTTTGTCGTGGCTTACCATGTCACAGTTACATTCTCTTGATTTTTTCAAAGTTCATTTTGGATTTCTTTCATTGAAATGCAAGAGTTGGATATTTTCAGTAGTGTTTTGTTGTGCTTTAACCTTGTCACAGTTACATTCTATCGATTTTTTCAAAGTTCATTTTGAGTGTTTTCTTTCGTGAAATACAAGAGTTGGAATATTTCAGTAGTGTTTTTATCGTGGTTTACCTTGTCACAGTTTACATTCTCTTGATTTTTCAAAGTTTATTTTGGATTTCTTTCCTTGAAATGCAAGAGTTGGAATATTTCAGTAGTGTTTTGTCGCGGTTTACCTTGTCACAGTTACATTCTCTCTTGATTTTTTCAAAGTTCATTTTGGATTTCTTTCTTTCTTGAAATGCAAGAGTTGGAATATTTCAGTAGTGTTTTTGTCGTGGTTTACCTTGTCACAGTTACATTCTCTTGATTTTTCAAGTTCATTTTGGATTTTCTATCGTTGAAATGCAAGAGTTTGGAATATTTCAGGAGTGTTTTGTTATGGTTTACCTTGTCACAGTTACATTTCTCTTGATTTTTCAAAGTTCATTTTGAATTTTTTTCGTTGAAATGCAAGAGTTGGAATATTTCAGTAGTGTTTTTTGTCATGGTTTTAACCTTGTCACAGTTACATTCTCTTAATTTTTCAAAGTTCATTTTGATTTACTTCGTTGAAATGCAAGAGTTGGAATATTTCAGTAGTGTCTTGTTGTGCTTTTTCTTGTCACAGTTACATTCACTTGATTTTTCAAAATTCATTTTGGATTCTTTCGTTAAAATGCAGAGTTGGAATATTTCAGTAGTGTTTTGTCACGGTTTACCTTGTCACACGTTACATTCTCTTGATTTTTCAAAGTTCATTTTGGATTTCTTTCCTTGAAAATGCAAGAGTTGGAATATTACAGTAGTGTGTTTTGTCGTGGTTTACCTTGTCACAGGTACATTCTCTTGATTTTTCAAAGTTTATTTTGGATTTCTTTCCTTGAAATGCAAGAGTTGTTATATTTCAGTAGTGTTTTGTCGTGGTTTACCTTGTCACAGGAATACTTCAGTAGTGTTTTGTCGTGGTTTACCTTGTCACAGTTATATTCTCTTGATTTTTCAAAGTTCATTTTGGATTTTTACATTCTCTTGATTTTTCAAAGTTTCATTTTGAATTTCATTCATTGAAATGCAATAGTTGGATTATTTCAGTAGTGTTTTGTCATGGTTTAACATGTCACAGTTACATTCTCTTAATTTTTCAAAGATCATTTTGAATGTCTTTCGTTGAAATGCAAGAGTTGGAATATTTCAGTAGTGTTTTGTCGCGGTTTACCTTGTCACAGTTACATTCTCTTGATTTTTCAAAGTTCATTTTGGATTTCTTTCCTTGAAATGCAAGAGTTGGAATATTTCAGTAGTGTTTTGTCGTGGTTTACCTTGTCACAGTTACATTCTCTTGATTTTTCAAAGTTCATTTTGGGATTTCTATCGTTGAAATGCAAGAGTTGGAATATTTCAGGAGTGTTTTGTTTGGTTTACCTTGTCACAGTTACATTCTCTTGATTTTTCAAAGTTCATTTTGAATTTTTTTCGTTGAAATGCAAGAGTTGGAATATTTCAGTAGTGTTTTGTCATGGTTTACCTTGTCACAGTTACATTCTCTTAATTTTTTCAAAGTTCATTTTGAATTTACTTCGTTGAAATGCAAGAGTTGGAATATTTCAGTAGTATCTTGTTGTGCTTTTTCTTGTTACAGTTACATTCACTTGATTTTTTCAAAATTCATTTTGGATTTCCTTTCGTTAAAATGCAAGAGTTGGAATATTTCAGTAGTGTTTTGTCACGGTTTACCTTGTCACAGTTACATTCTCTTGATTTTTTCAAAGTTCATTTTGGATTTCTTTCCTTGAAATGCAAGAGTTGGAATATTACAGTAGTGTTTTTGTCGTGTGTTTACCTTGTCACAGGTACATTTCTCTTGATTTTTCAAAGTTTATTTTGGATTTCTTTCCTTGAAATGCAAGAGTTGTTATATTTCAGTAGTGTTTTGTCGTGGTTTACCTTGTCACAGGAATACTTCAGTAGTGTTTTGTCGTGGTTTACCTTGTCACAGTTATATTCTCTTGATTTTTCAAAGTTCATTTTGGATTTTTACATTCTCTTGATTTTTCAAAGTTCATTTTGAATTTCATTCATTGAAATGCAATAGTTGGATTATTTCAGTAGTGTGTTTTGTCATGGTTTAACATGTCACAGTTACATTCTCTTAATTTTTCAAAGATCATTTTGAATGTCTTTCGTTGAAAATGCAAGAGTTTTGGAATAATTCAGTAGTGTCTTGTTGTGCTTTACCTTGTCACAGTTTTACATTCTCTTGATTTTTTCAAAGTTCATTTTGGATTTATTTCGTTGAAATGCAAGAGTTGGAATATTTCAGTAGTGTTTTGTCATGGTTTACTTGTCACAGTTACATTCTCTTGATTTTTCAGAGTTCATTTTGGATTTCTTTCCTTGAAAAGCAAGAGTTGGAATATTTCAGTAGTGTTTTGTCGTGGTTTACCTTGTCACAGTTATATTCTCTTGATTTTTCAAAGTTCATTTTGGATTTCTTTCCTTGAAATGCAAGAGTTGGAATATTTCAGTAAGTTTTGTCGTGGTTTACCTTGTCATAGTTACATTCTCTTGATTTTTCAAAGTTCATTTTTGGATTTCTTTCGTTGAAATGCAAGAGTTGGAATATTTCAGAAGTGTTTTGTTATGGTTTACCTTGTCACAGTTACATTCTCTTGATTTTTCAAAGTCCATTTTGGATTCCTTTCCTTGAAATGCAAGAGTTGGAATATTTCAGTAGTGTTTTGCCGTGGTTTACCTTGTCACAGTTACATTCTCTTAATTTTTTCAAAGTTCATTTTGGATTTTTACATTCTCTTGATTTTTCAAAGTTCATTTTGAGTTTCTTTCGTTGAAATGCAAGAGTTGGAATATTTCAGTAGTGTCTTGTTGTGCTTTACCTTGTCACTGTTACATTCTTTTGATTTTTCAAAGTTCATTTTGGATTTCTTTCGTTGATTTTGACAAACGCAAGTTAGAATATTTCAGTAGTGTTTTGTTGTGCTTTACCTTGTCACAGTTACATTTTCTTGATTTTTCAAAGTTCTTTTTTGGATTTCTTTCGTTGAAATGCAAGATTTGGAGTATTTCAGTAGTGTTTTGTTATGTTTTAACCTTTTCACAGTTACATTCTCTTGATCTTTCAAAGTTCATTTTGGATTTCTTTCCTTGAAATGCAAGAGTTTTGGAATATTTCAGTAGTGTTTTGTTATGGTTTACCTTGTTACAGTTACATTATCTTGGTTTTTCAAAAGTTCATTTTGGATTTCTTTCGTTGAAATGCAAGAGTTTGGAATATTTCAGTAGTAGTATCTTCTTGTGCTTTACCTTGTCACTGATACATTCTCTTGATTTTTTAAAGTTCATTTTTGAGTAGTCAGTAGTATCTTCTTTGTGCTTTACCTTGTCACTGATACATTCTCTTGATTTTTTAAAGTTCATTTTTGATTTCTTTCGTTGAAATGCAACAGTTGGAATATTTCAGTAGTGTTTTGTTGTGCTTTTACCTTGTCATAGTTACATTCTCTTGATTTTTCAAAGTTCATTTTGGATTTTTACATTCTCTTGATTTTTCAAAGTTCTTTTGAATTTCTTTCGTGAAATGCAAGAGTTGGAATATTTCAGTAGTTTTTTTGTCGTGGTTTACCATGTCACAGTTACATTCTCTTGATTTTTCAAAGTTCATTTTGAATTTCTTTCGTGAAATGCAAGAGTTGGAATATTTCAATAGTGTTTTTTTTATCATGGTTTACCTTGTCACAGTTACATTCTCTTGATTTTTAAAAGTTCATTTTGGATTTCTTTCCTTTAAATGCAAGAGTTGGAATATTTCAATATTGTTTTGTCGTGGTTTACCTTGTCACAGTTACATTCTCTTGATTTTTCAAAGGTCATTTTTGGATTTCTTTCGCTGAAATGGAAGAGTTGGAATATTTCAGTACTGTTTTGTTATGGTTTACCTTGTCACAGTTACAATCTCTTGATTTTTCAAAGTTCATTTTGGATTTCTTTCCTTGAAAAATGCAAGTGTTGGAATACTTCAGTAGTGTTTTTTGTCGTGGTTTACCTTGTCACAGTTACATTCTCTTGATTTTTCAAAGTTCATTTTGGATTTTTACATTCTCTTGATTTTTCAAAGTTTATTTTGAATTTCTTTCGTTGAAATGCAAGAGTTGGAATATTTCAGTAGTGTCTTGTTGTGCTTTATACCTTGTCACTGTACATTCTCTTGATGTTTTTTCAAAGTTCAGTTTTTTCGATTTCTTTCCTTGAAATGCAAGAGTTTGAATATTTCAGTAGTGTTTTTCTTTAATGTTTTACCTTGTCACAGTTACATTCTCTTGATTTTTCAAAGTTCATTTTGGATTTCTTTCCTTGAAATGCAAGAGTTGGATTATTTCAGTAGTGTTTTTTGTCCGTGGCTTACCATGTCACAGTTACATTCTCTTGATTTTTTCAAAGTTCATTTTGGATTTCTTTCATTGAAATACAAGAGTTGGAATATTTCAGTAGTGTTTTGTTGTGCTTTACTTGTCACAGTTACATTCTATTGATTTTTCAAAGTTCATTTTGAGTTTTCTTTCGTGAAATACAAGAGTTGGAATATTTTTCAGTAGTGTTTTTTATCGTGGTTTACCTTGTCACAGTTACATTCTCTTGATTTTTCAAAGTTTATTTGGATTTCTTTCCTTGAAATGCAAGAGTTGGAATATTTTCAGTAGTGTTTTGTCGCGGTTTACCTTGTCACAGTTACATTCTCTTGATTTTTCAAAGTTCATTTTGGATTTCTTTCCTTGAAATGCAAGAGTTGGAATATTTTCAGTAGTGTTTTGTCGTGGTTTACCTTGTCACAGTTACATTCTCTTGATTTTTCAAAGTTCATTTTTGGATTTCTATCGTTGAAATGCAAGAGTTGGAATATTTCAGGAGTGTTTTGTTATGGTTTACCTTGTCACAGTTACATTCTCTTGATTTTTCAAAGTTCATTTTGAATTTTTTTCGTTGAAATGCAAGAGTTGGAATATTTCAGTAGTGTTTTGTCATGGTTTACCTTGTCACAGTTACATTCTCTTAATTTTTCAAAGTTCATTTTGAATTTACTTCGTTGAAATGCAAGAGTTGGAATATTTCAGTAGTGTCTTGTTGTGCTTGGGCTTTTTCTTCTCACAGTTACATTCACTTGATTTTTTCAAAATTCATTTTGGATTTCTTTCGTTAAAATGCAAGAGTTGGAATATTTCAGTAGTCTTTTGTCACGGTTTACCTTGTCACAGTTACATTCTCTTGATTTTTCAAAGTTCATTTTGGATTTCTTTCCTTGAAATGCAAGAGTTGGAATATTACAGTAGTGTTTTTGTCGTGGTTTACCTTGTCACAGGTACATTCTCTTGATTTTTCAAAGTTTATTTTGGATTTCTTTCCTTGAAATGCAAGAGTTGTTAATTTCAGTAGTGTTTTTGTCGTGTTTACCTTGTCACAGTTATATTCTCTTGATTTTTGGATTTCTTTCGTTAAATTTCTTTCCTTGAAATGCAAGAGTTTGGAATATTACAGTAGTGTTTTTGTCGTGGTTTACCTTGTCACAGTTACATTCTCTTGATTTTTCAAAGTTCATTTTGGATTTCTTTCCTTGAAATGCAAGAGTTGGATTATTTCAGTAGTGTTTTTGTCGTGGCTTACCATGTCACAGTTACATTCTCTTGATTTTTTCAAAGTTCATTTTGGATTTCTTTCATTGAAATGCAAGAGTTGAATATTTCAGTAGTGTTTTGTTGTGCTTTACCTTGTCACAGTTACATTCTATTGATTTTTCAAAGTTCATTTTGAGTTTCTTTCGTGAAATACAAGAGTTGGAATATTTCAGTAGTGTTTTATCGTGGTTTACCTTGTCACAGTTACATTCTCTTGATTTTTCAAAGTTTATTTTGGATTTCTTTCCTTGAAATGCAAGAGTTGGAATATTTCAGTAGTGTTTTGTCGTGGTTTACCTTGTCACAGTTACATTCTCTTGATTTTTCAAAGTTCATTTTGGATTTCTATTCGTTGAAATGCAAGAGTTGGAATATTTCAGGAGTGTTTTGTTATGGTTTACCTTGTCACAGTTACATTCTCTTGATTTTTCAAAGTTCATTTTGAATTTTTTTCGTTGAAATGCAAGAGTTGGAATATTTCAGTAGTGTTTTTGTCAGGTTTACCTTGTCACAGTTACATTCTCTTAATTTTTCAAAGTTCATTTTTTGAATTTACTTCGTTGAAATGCAAGAGTTGGAATATTTCAGTAGTGTCTTGTTGTGCTTTTTCTTCTCACAGTTACATTCACTTGATTTTTCAAAATTCATTTTGGATTTCTTTCGTTAAAATGCAAGAGTTGGAATATTTCAGTAGTGTTTTGTCACGGGTTTTACCTTGTCACAGTTACATTCTCTTGATTTTTCAAAGTTCATTTTGGATTTCTTTCCTTGAAATGCAAGAGTTGGAATATTACAGTAGTGTTTTGTCGTGGTTTACCTTGTCACAGGTACATTCTCTTGATTTTTTCAAAGTTTATTTTGGATTTCTTTCCTTGAAATGCAAGAGTTGTTATATTTCAGTAGTGTTTTGTCGTGGTTTACCTTGTCACAGTTATATTCTCTTGATTTTTCAAAGTTCATTTTGGATTTTTACATTCTCTTGATTTTTCAAAGTTCATTTTGAATTTCATTCATTGAAATGCAATAGTTGGATTATTTCAGTAGTGTTTTGTCATGGTTTAACATGTCACAGTTACATTCTCTTAATTTTTCAAAGATCATTTTGAATGTCTTTCGTTGAAATGCAAGAGTTGGAATAATTCAGTAGTGTCTTGTTGTGCTTTACCTTGTCACAGTTACATTCTCTTGATTTTTTCAAAGTTCATTTTGGATTTATTTCGTTGAAATGCAAGAGTTGGAATATTTCAGTAGTGTTTTGTCATGGTTTACCTTGTCACAGTTACATTCTCTTGATTTTTCAGAGTTCATTTTGGATTTCTTTCCTTGAAAAGCAAGAGTTGGAATATTTCAGTAGTGTTTTGTCGTGGTTTTACCTTGTCACAGTTATATTCTCTTGATTTTTCAAAGTTCATTTTGGATTTCTTTCCTTGAAATGCAAGAGTTGGAATATTTCAGTAAAGTTTTGTCGTGGTTTACCTTGTCATAGTTACATTCTCTTGATTTTTCAAAGTTCATTTTTGGATTTCTTTCGTTGAAATGCAAGAGTTGGAATATTTCAGAAGTGTTTTGTTATGGTTTACCTTGTCACAGTTACATTCTCTTGATTTTTCAAAGTCCATTTTGGATTCCTTTCCTTGAAATGCAAGAGTTGGAATATTTCAGTAGTGTTTTGCCGTGGTTTACCTTGTCACAGTTACATTCTCTTAATTTTTCAAAGTTCATTTTGGATTTTTACATTCTCTTGATTTTTCAAAGTTCATTTTGAGTTTCTTTCGTTGAAATGCAAGAGTTGGAATATTTCAGTAGTGTCTTGTTGTTGCTTTACCTTGTCACTGTTACATTCTTTTGATTTTTCAAAGTTCATTTTGGATTTCTTTCGTTGAAACGCAAGAGTTAGAATATTTCAGTAGTGTTTTGTTGTGCTTTACCTTGTCACAGTTACATTTTCTTGATTTTTCAAAGTTCTTTTTTGGATTTCTTTCGTTGAAATGCAAGATTTGGAATATTTCAGTAGTGTTTTGTTATGGTTTACCTTTTCACAGTTACATTCTCTTGATCTTTCAAAGTTCATTTGGATTTCTTTCCTTGAAATGCAAGAGTTGGAATATTTCAGTAGTGTTTTGTTATGGTTTACCTTGTTACAGTTACATTATCTTGGTTTTTCAAAGTTCATTTTGGATTTCTTTCCTTGAAATGCAAGAGTTTGAATATTTCAGTAGTGTTTTGTCGTGGTTTACCTTGTCACAGTTACATTCTCTTGATTTTTCAAAGTTCATTTTGTATTTTTACATGCTCTTGATTTTTCAAAGTTCATTTTGAATTTCTTTCGTTGAAATGCAAGAGTTGGAATATTTCAGTAGTGTCTTGTTGTGCTTTACCTTGTCACTGTTACATTCTCTTGATTTTTCAAAGTTCATTTTCGATTTCTTTCCTTGAAATGCAAGAGTTTGAATATTTCAGTAGTGTTTTTTTATGTTTTACCTTGTCACAGTTACATTTCTCTTGATTTTTCAAAGTTCATTTTGGATTTCTTTCCTTGAAATGCAAGAGTTGGATTATTTCAGTAGTGTTTTGTCGTGGCTTACCATGTCACAGTTACATTCTCTTGATTTTTTCAAAGTTCATTTTGGATTTCTTTCATTGAAATGCAAGAGTTGGAATATTTCAGTAGTGTTTTGTTGTGCTTTACCTTGTCACAGTTACATTCTATCGATTTTTCAAAGTTCATTTTGAGTTTTTCTTTCGTGAAATACAAGAGTTGGAATATTTCAGTAGTGTTTTATCGTGGTTTACCTTGTCACAGTTACATTCTCTTGATTTTTCAAAGTTTATTTTGGATTTCTTTCCTTGAAATGCAAGAGTTGGGATATTTCAGTAGTGTTTTGTCGCGGTTTACCTTGTCACAGTTACATTCTCTTGATTTTTCAAAGTTCATTTTGGATTTCTTTCCTTGAAATGCAAGAGTTGGAATATTTCAGTAGTGTTTTGTCGTGGTTTACCTTGGATTTCTATCGTTGAAATGCAAGAGAGTTGGAATATTTCAGTAGTATCTTCCTGTGCTTTACCTTGTCACTGATACATTCTCTTGATTTTTTAAAGTTCATTTTTGATTTCTTTCGTTGAAATGCAAGAGTTGGAATATTTCAGTAGTGTTTTGTTGTGCTTTACCTTGTCATAGTTACATTCTCTTGATTTTTCAAAGTTCATTTTGGAACATGGATTTTTACATTCTCTTGTTTTTTTCAAAGTTCTTTTGAATTTCTTTCGTGAAATGCAAGAGTTGGAATATTTCAGTAGTTTTTTGTCGTGGTTTACCATGTCACAGTTACATTCTCTTGATTTTTCAAAGTTCATTTTAAATTTCTTTCGTGAAATGCAAGAGTTGGAATATTTCAATAGTGTTTTTATCATGGTTTACCTTGTCACAGTTACATTCTCTTGATTTTTAAAAGTTCATTTTGGATTTCTTTCCTTTAAATGCAAGAGTTGGAATATTTCAATATTGTTTTGTCGTGGTTTACCTTGTCACAGTTACATTCTCTTGATTTTTCAAAGGTCATTTTTGGATTTCTTTCGCTAAAATGGAAGAGTTGGAATATTTCAGTACTGTTTTGTTATGGTTTACCTTGTCACAGTTACAATCTCTTGATTTTTCAAAGTTCATTTTGGATTTCTTTCGTTTGAAATGCAAGAGTTGGAATATTTCAGTAGTGTTTTGTTATGGTTTACCTTGTCACAGTTACATTCTCTTGATTTTTCAAAGTTCATTTTGGATTTCTTTCCTTGAAATGCAAGAGTTGGAATATTTCAGTAGTGTTTTGTCGTGGTTTACCTTGTCACAGTTACATTCTCTTGATTTTTCAAAGTTCATTTTGGATTTTTACATTCTCTTGATTTTTCAAAGTTCATTTTGAATTTCTTGCGTTGAAATGCAAGAGTTGGAATATTTCAGTAGTATCTTCTTGTGCTTTACCTTGTCACTGATACATTCTCTTGATTTTTTAAAGTTCATTTTTGATTTCTTTCGTTGAAATGCAACAGTTGGAATATTTCAGTAGTGTTCTGTTGTGCTTTACCTTGTCATAGTTACATTCTCTTGATTTTTCAAAGTTCATTTTGGATTTTTACATTCTCTTGATTTTTCAAAGTTCTTTTGAATTTCTTTCGTGAAATGCAAGAGTTGGAATATTTCAGTAGTTTTTTTGTCGTGGTTTACCATGTCACAGTTACATTCTCTTGATTTTTCAAAGTTCATTTTGAATTTCTTTCGTGAAATGCAAGAGTTGGAATATTTCAATAGTGTTTTATCATGGTTTACCTTGTCACAGTTACATTCTCTTGATTTTTAAAAGTTCATTTTGGATTTCTTTCCTTTAAATGCAAGAGTTGGAATATTTCAATATTGTTTTGTCGTGGTTTACCTTGTCACAGTTACATTCTCTTGATTTTTCAAAGGTCATTTTTGGATTTCTTTCGCTGAAATGGAAGAGTTGGAATATTTCAGTACTGTTTTGTTATGGTTTACCTTGTCACAGTTACAATCTCTTGATTTTTCAAAGTTCATTTTGGATTTCTTTCCTTGAAATGCAAGTGTTGGAATACTTCAGTAGTGTTTTGTCGTGGTTTACCTTGTCACAGTTACATTCTCTTGATTTTTCAAAGTTCATTTTGGATTTTTTACATTCTCTTGATTTCTCAAAGTTTATTTTGAATTTCTTTCGTTGAAATGCAAGAGTTGGAATATTTCAGTAGTGTCTTGTTGTGCTTTACCTTGTCACTGTTACATTCTCTTGATTTTTCAAAGTTCATTTTCGATTTCTTTCCTTGAAATGCAAGAGTTTGAATATTTCAGTAGTGTTTTTTTATGTTTTACCTTGTCACAGTTACATTCTCTTGATTTTTCAAAGTTCATTTTGGATTTCTTTCCTTGAAATGCAAGAGTTGGATTATTTCAGTAGTGTTTTGTCGTGGCTTACCATGTCACAGTTACATTCTCTTGATTTTTTCAAAGTTCATTTTGGATTTCTTTCATTGAAATGCAAGAGTTGGAATATTTCAGTAGTGTTTTGTTGTGCTTTACCTTGTCACAGTTACATTCTATTGATTTTTCAAAGTTCATTTTGAGTTTCTTTCGTGAAATACAAGAGTTGGAATATTTCAGTAGTGTTTTGGTACGTGGTTTACCTTGTCACAGTTACATTCTCTTGATTTTTCAAAGTTTATTTTGGATTTCTTTCCTTGAAATGCAAGAGTTGGAATATTTCAGTAGTGTTTTTGTCGCGGTTTACCTTGTCACAGTTACATTCTCTTGATTTTTCAAAGTTCATTTGGATTTCTTTCCTTGAAATGCAAGAGTTGGAATATTTCAGTAGTGTTTTGTCGTGGTTTACCTTGTCACAGTTACATTCTCTTGATTTTTCAAAGTTCATTTTGGATTTCTATCGTTGAAATGCAAGAGTTGGAATATTTCAGGAGTGTTTTGTTATGGTTTACCTTGTCACAGTTACATTCTCTTGATTTTTCAAAGTTCATTTTTTTGAATTTTTTTCGTTGAAATGCAAGAGTTGGAATATTTCAGTAGTGTTTTGTCATGGTTTACCTTGTCACAGTTACATTCTCTTAATTTTTCAAAGTTCATTTTGAATTTACTTCGTTGAAATGCAAGAGTTGGAATATTTCAGTAGTGTCTTGTTGTGCTTTTTCTTGTCACAGTTACATTCACTTGATTTTTCAAAATTCATTTTGGATTCCTTTCGTTAAAATGCAAGAGTTGGAATATTTCAGTAGTATCTTCTTGTGCTTTACCTTGTCACTGATACATTCTCTTGATTTTTTAAAGTTCATTTTTGATTTCTTTCGTTTGAAATGCAAGAGTTGGAATATTTCAGTAGTGTTTTGTTGTGCTTTACCTTGTCATAGTTACATTCTCTTGATTTTTCAAAGTTCATTTTGGATTTTTGCATTCTCTTGTTTTTTCAAAGTTCTTTTGAATTTCTTTCGTGAAATGCAAGAGTTGGAATATTTCAGTAGTTTTTTGTCGTGGTTTACCATGTCACAGTTACATTCTCTTGATTTTTCAAAGTTCATTTTAAATTTTCTTTCGTGAAATGCAAGAGTTGGAATATTTCAATAGTGTTTTATCATGGTTTACCCTTGTCACAGTTACATTCTCTTGTTTTTTAAAAGTTCATTTTGGATTTCTTTCCTTTAAATGCAAGAGTTGGAATATTTCAATATTGTTTTGTCGTGGTTTACCTTGTCACAGTTACATTCTCTTGATTTTTCAAAGGTCATTTTTGGATTTCTTTCGCTAAAATGGAAGAGTTGGAATATTTCAGTACTGTTTTGTTATGGTTTACCTTGTCACAGTTACAATCTCTTGATTTTTCAAAGTTCATTTTGGATTTCTTTCGTTGAAATGCAAGAGTTGGAATATTTCAGTAGTGTTTTGTTATGGTTTACCTTGTCACAGTTACATTCTCTTGATTTTTCAAAGTTCATTTTGGATTTCTTTCCTTGAAATGCAAGAGTTGGAATATTTCAGTAGTGTTTTGTCGTGGTTTACCTTGTCACAGTTACATTCTCTTGATTTTTCAAAGTTCATTTTGGATTTTTACATTCTCTTGATTTTTCAAAGTTCATTTTGAATTTCTTGCGTTGAAATGCAAGAGTTGGAATATTTCAGTAGTATCTTCTTGTGCTTTACCTTGTCACTGATACATTCTCTTGATTTTTTAAAGTTCATTTTTGATTTCTTTCGTTGAAATGCAACAGTTGGAATATTTCAGTAGTGTTCTGTTGTGCTTTACCTTGTCATAGTTACATTCTCTTGATTTTTCAAAGTTCATTTTGGATTTTTACATTCTCTTGATTTTTCAAAGTTCTTTTGAATTTCTTTCGTGAAATGCAAGAGTTGGAATATTTCAGTAGTTTTTTTGTCGTGGTTTACCATGTCACAGTTACATTCTCTTGATTTTTCAAAGTTCATTTTGAATTTCTTTCGTGAAATGCAAGAGTTGGAATATTTCAATAGTGTTTTATCATGGTTTACCTTGTCACAGTTACATTCTCTTGATTTTAAAAGTTCATTTTGGATTTCTTTCCTTTAAATGCAAGAGTTGGAATATTTCAATATTGTTTTGTCGTGTTTACCTTGTCACAGTTACATTCTCTTGATTTTTCAAAGGTCATTTTTGGATTTCTTTCGCTGAAATGGAAGAGTTGGAATATTTCAGTACTGTTTTGTTATGGTTTACCTTGTCACAGTTACAATCTCTTGATTTTTCAAAGTTCATTTTGGATTTCTTTCCTTGAAATGCAAGTGTTGGAATACTTCAGTAGTGTTTTGTCGTGGTTTACCTTGTCACAGTTACATTCTCTTGATTTTTCAAAGTTCATTTTGGATTTTTACATTCTCTTGATTTCTCAAAGTTTATTTTGAATTTCTTTCGTTGAAATGCAAGAGTTGGAATATTTCAGTAGTGTCTTGTTGTGCTTTACCTTGTCACTGTTACATTCTCTTGATTTTTCAAAGTTCATTTTCGATTTCTTTCCTTGAAATGCAAGAGTTTGAATATTTCAGTAGTGTTTTTTTATGTTTTACCTTGTCACAGTTACATTTTTCTTGATTTTTCAAAGTTCATTTTGGATTTCTTTCCTTGAAATGCAAGAGTTGGATTATTTCAGTAGTGTTTTGTCGTGGCTTACCATGTCACAGTTACATTCTCTTGATTTTTTCAAAGTTCATTTTGGATTTCTTTCATTGAAATGCAAGAGTTGGAATATTTCAGTAGTGTTTTGTTGTGCTTTACCTTGTCACAGTTACATTCTATTGATTTTTCAAAGTTCATTTTGAGTTTCTTTCGTGAAATACAAGAGTTGGAATATTTCAGTAGTGTTTTAACGTGGTTTACCTTGTCACAGTTACATTCTCTTGATTTTTCAAAGTTTATTTTGGATTTCTTTCCTTGAAATGCAAGAGTTGGAATATTTCAGTAGTGTTTTGTCGCGGTTTACCTTGTCACAGTTACATTCTCTTGATTTTTCAAAGTTCATTTTGGATTTCTTTCCTTGAAATGCAAGAGTTGGAATATTTCAGTAGTGTTTTGTCGTGGTTTACCTTGTCACAGTTACATTCTCTTGATTTTTTCAAAGTTCATTTTGGATTTCTATCGTTGAAATGCAAGAGTTGGAATATTTCAGGAGTGTTTTGTTATGTTTTACCTTGTCACAGTTACATTCTCTTGATTTTTCAAAGTTCATTTTGAATTTTTTTCGTTGAAATGCAAGAGTTGGAATATTTCAGTAGTGTTTTGTCATGGTTTACCTTGTCACAGTTACATTCTCTTAATTTTTCAAAGTTCATTTTGAATTTACTTCGTTGAAATGCAAGAGTTGGAATATTTCAGTAGTGTCTTGTTGTGCTTTTTCTTGTCACAGTTACATTCACTTGATTTTTCAAAATTCATTTTGGATTCCTTTCGTTAAAATGCAAGAGTTGGAATATTTCAGTAGTGTTTTGTCACGGTTTACCTTGTCACAGTTACATTCTCTTGATTTTTCAAAGTTCATTTTGGATTTCTTTCCTTGAAATGCAAGAGTTGGAATATTACAGTAGTGTTTTGTCGTGGTTTACCTTGTCACAGGTACATTCTGATTCTTGATTTTTCAAAGTTTATTTTGGATTTCTTTCCTTGAAATGCAAGAGTTGTTATATTTCAGTAGTGTTTTGTCGTGGTTTACCTTGTCACAGGAATACTTCAGTAGTGTTTTGTCGTGGTTACCTTGTCACAGTTATATTCTCTTGATTTTTCAAAGTTCATTTTGGATTTTTACATTCTCTTGATTTTTCAAAGTTCATTTTGAATTTCTTGCGTTGAAATGCAAGAGTTGGAATATTTCAGTAGTATCTTCTTGTGCTTTACTTGTCACTGATACATTCTCTTGATTTTTTAAAGTTCATTTTTGATTTCTTTCGTTGAAATGCAACAGTTGGAATATTTCAGTAGTGTTTTGTTGTGCTTTACCTTGTCATAGTTACATTCTCTTGATTTTTCAAAGTTCATTTTGGATTTTTACATTCTCTTGATTTTTCAAAGTTCTTTTGAATTTCTTTCGTGAAATGCAAGAGTTGGAATATTTCAGTAGTTTTTTTTGTCGTGGTTTACCATGTCACAGTTACATTCTCTTGATTTTTCAAAGTTCATTTTGAATTTCTTTCGTGAAATGCAAGAGTTGGAATATTTCAATAGTGTTTTATCATGGTTTACCTTGTCACAGTTACATTCTCTTGATTTTTAAAAGTTCATTTTGGATTTCTTTCCTTTAAATGCAAGAGTTGGAATATTTCAATATTGTTTTGTCGTGGTTTACCTTGTCACAGTTACATTCTCTTGATTTTTCAAAGGTCATTTTTGGATTTCTTTCGCTGAAATGGAAGAGTTGGAATATTTCAGTACTGTTTTGTTATGGTTTACCTTGTCACAGTTACAATCTCTTGATTTTTCAAAGTTCATTTTGGATTTCTTTCCTTGAAATGCAAGTGTTGGAATACTTCAGTAGTGTTTTGTCGTGGTTTACCTTGTCACAGTTACATTCTCTTGATTTTTCAAAGTTCATTTTGGATTTTTACATTCTCTTGATTTCTCAAAGTTTATTTTGAATTTCTTTCGTTGAAATGCAAGAGTTGGAATATTTCAGTAGTGTCTTGTTGTGCTTTACCTTGTCACTGTTACATTCTCTTGATTTTTCAAAGTTCATTTTCGATTTCTTTCCTTGAAATGCAAGAGTTTGAATATTTCAGTAGTGTTTTTTTATGTTTTACCTTGTCACAGTTACATTCTCTTGATTTTTCAAAGTTCATTTTGGATTTCTTTCCTTGAAATGCAAGAGTTGGATTATTTCAGTAGTGTTTTGTCGTGGCTTACCATGTCACAGTTACATTCTCTTGATTTTTTCAAAGTTCATTTTGGATTTCTTTCATTGAAATGCAAGAGTTGGAATATTTCAGTAGTGTTTTGTTGTGCTTTACCTTGTCACAGTTACATTCTATTGATTTTTCAAAGTTCATTTTGAGTTTCTTTCGTGAAATACAAGAGTTGGAATATTTCAGTAGTGTTTTAACGTGGTTTACCTTGTCACAGTTACATTCTCTTGATTTTTCAAAGTTTATTTTGGATTTCTTTCCTTGAAATGCAAGAGTTGGAATATTTCAGTAGTGTTTTGTCGCGGTTTACCTTGTCACAGTTACATTCTCTTGATTTTTCAAAGTTCATTTTGGATTTCTTTCCTTGAAATGCAAGAGTTGGAATATTTCAGTAGTGTTTTGTCGTGGTTTACCTTGTCACAGTTACATTCTCTTGATTTTTCAAAGTTCATTTGGATTTTCTATCGTTGAAATGCAAGAGTTGGAATATTTCAGGAGTGTTTTGTTATGGTTTACCTTGTCACAGTTACATTCTCTTGATTTTTCAAAGTTCATTTTGAATTTACTTCGTTGAAATGCAAGAGTTGGAATATTTCAATAGTGTCTTGTTGTGCTTTTTCTTCTCACAGTTACATTCACTTGATTTTTCAAAATTCATTTTGGATTTCTTTCGTTAAAATGCAAGAGTTGGAATATTTCAGTAGTGTTTTGTCACGGTTTACCTTGTCACAGTTACATTCTCTTGATTTTTCAAAGTTCATTTTGGATTTCTTTCCTTGAAATGCAAGAGTTGGAATATTACAGTAGTGTTTTGTCGTGGTTTACCTTGTCACAGGTACATTCTCTTGATTTTTCAAAGTTTATTTTGGATTTCTTTCCTTGAAATGCAAGAGTTGTTATATTTCAGTAGTGTTTTGTCGTGGTTTACCTTGTCACAGTTATATTCTCTTGATTTTTCAAAGTTCATTTTGGATTTTTTACATTCTCTTGATTTTTCAAAGTTCATTTTGAATTTCATTCATTGAAATGCAATAGTTGGATTATTTCAGTAGTGTTTTGTCATGGTTTAACATGTCACAGTTACATTCTCTTAATTTTTCAAAGATCATTTTGAATGTCTTTCGTTGAAATGCAAGAGTTGGAATAATTCAGTAGTGTCTTGTTGTGCTTTACCTTGTCACAGTTACATTCTCTTGATTTTTCAAAGTTCATTTTGGATTTATTTCGTTGAAATGCAAGAGTTGGAATATTTCAGTAGTGTTTTGTCATGGTTTACCTTGTCACAGTTACATTCTCTTGATTTTTCAGAGTTCATTTTGGATTTCTTTCTTGAAAAGCAAGAGTTGGAATATTTCAGTAGTGTTTTGTCGTGGTTTACCTTGTCACAGTTATATTCTCTTGATTTTTCAAAGTTCATTTTGGATTTCTTTCCTTGAAATGCAAGAGTTGGAATATTTCAGTAAAGTTTTGTCGTGGTTTACCTTGTCATAGTTACATTCTCTTGATTTTTCAAAGTTCATTTTTGGATTTCTTTCGTTGAAATGCAGAGTTGGAATATTTCAGAAGTGTTTTGTTATGGTTTACCTTGTCACAGTTACATTCTCTTGATTTTTCAAAGTCCATTTTGGATTCCTTTCCTTGAAATGCAAGAGTTGGAATATTTCAGTAGTGTTTTGCCGTGGTTTACCTTGTCACAGTTACATTCTCTTAATTTTTCAAAGTTCATTTTGGATTTTTACATTCTCTTGATTTTTCAAAGTTCATTTTGAGTTTCTTTCGTTGAAATGCAAGAGTTGGAATATTTCAGTAGTGTCTTGTTGTGCTTTACCTTGTCACTGTTACATTCTTTTGATTTTTCAAAGTTCATTTTGGATTTCTTTCGTTGAAACGCAAGAGTTAGAATATTTCAGTAGTGTTTTGTTGTGCTTTACCTTGTCACAGTTACATTTTCTTGATTTTTCAAAGTTCTTTTTTTGGATTTCTTTCGTTGAAATGCAAGATTTGGAATATTTCAGTAGTGTTTTGTTATGGTTTACCTTTTCACAGTTACATTCTCTTGATCTTTCAAAGTTCATTTTGGATTTCTTTCCTTGAAATGCAAGAGTTGGAATATTTCAGTAGTGTTTTGTTATGGTTTACCTTGTTACAGTTACATTATCTTGGTTTTTCAAAGTTCATTTTGGATTTCTTTCCTTGAAATGCAAGAGTTGGAAAATTTCAGTAGTGTTTTGTCGTGGTTTACCTTGTCACAGTTACATTCTCTTGATTTTTCAAAGTTCATTTTGTATTTTTACATGCTCTTGATTTTTCAAAGTTCATTTTGAATTTCTTTCGTTGAAATGCAAGAGTTGGAATATTTCAGTAGTGTCTTGTTGTGCTTTACCTTGTCACTGTTACATTCTCTTGATTTTTCAAAGTTCATTTTCGATTTCTTTCCTTGAAATGCAAGAGTTTGAATATTTCAGTAGTGTTTTTTTATGTTTTACCTTGTCACAGTTACATTCTCTTGATTTTTCAAAGTTCATTTTGGATTTCTTTCCTTGAAATGCAAGAGTTGGATTATTTCAGTAGTGTTTTGTCGTGGCTTACCATGTCACAGTTACATTCTCTTGATTTTTTCAAAGTTCATTTTGGATTTCTTTCATTGAAATGCAAGAGTTGGAATATTTCAGTAGTGTTTTGTTGTTCTTTACCTTGTCACAGTTACATTCTATCGATTTTTCAAAGTTCATTTTGAGTTTCTTTCGTGAAATACAAGAGTTGGAATATTTCAGTAGTGTTTTATCGTGGTTTACCTTGTCACAGTTACATTCTCTTGATTTTTCAAAGTTTATTTTGGATTTCTTTCCTTGAAATGCAAGAGTTGGAATATTTCAGTAGTGTTTTGTCGCGGTTTACCTTGTCACAGTTACATTCTCTTGATTTTTCAAAGTTCATTTTGGATTTCTTTCCTTGAAATGCAAGAGTTGGAATATTTCAGTAGTGTTTTGTCGTGGTTTACCTTGTCAAAGTTACATTCTCTTGATTTTTCAAAGTTCATTTTGGATTTCTATCGTTGAAATGCAAGAGTTGGAATATTTCAGGAGTGTTTTGTTATGGTTTACCTTGTCACAGTTACATTCTCTTGATTTTTCAAAGTTCATTTTGAATTTTTTTCGTTGAAATGCAAGAGTTGGAATATTTCAGTAGTGTTTTGTCATGGTTTACCTTGTCACAGTTAGATTCTCTTAATTTTTCAAAGTTCATTTTGAATTTACTTCGTTGAAATGCAAGAGTTGGAATATTTCAGTAGTGTCTTGTTGTGCTTTTTCTTGTCACAGTTACATTCACTTGATTTTTCAAAATTCATTTTGGATTCCTTTCGTTAAAATGCAAGAGTTGGAATATTTCAGTAGTGTTTTGTCACGGTTTACCTTGTCACAGTTACATTCTCTTGATTTTTCAAAGTTCATTTTGGATTTCTTTCCTTGAAATGCAAGAGTTGGAATATTACAGTAGTTTTTGTCGTGGTTTACCTTGTCACAGGTACATTCTCTTGATTTTTCAAAGTTTATTTTGGATTTCTTTCCTTGAAATGCAAGAGTTGTTATATTTCAGTAGTGTTTTGTCGTGGTTTACCTTGTCACAGGAATACTTCAGTAGTGTTTTGTCGTGGATTACCTTGTCACAGTTATATTCTCTTGATTTTTCAAAGTTCATTTTGGATTTTTACATTCTCTTGATTTTTCAAAGTTCATTTTGAATTTCATTCATTGAAATGCAATAGTTGGATTATTTCAGTAGTGTTTTGTCATGGTTTAACATGTCACAGTTACATTCTCTTAATTTTTCAAAGATCATTTTGAATGTCTTTCGTTGAAATGCAAGAGTTGGAATAATTCAGTAGTGTCTTGTTGTGCTTTACCTTGTCACAGTTACATTCTCTTGATTTTTCAAAGTTCATTTTGGATTTATTTCGTTGAAATGCAAGAGTTGGAATATTTCAGTAGTGTTTTGTCATGGTTTACCTTGTCACAGTTACATTCTCTTGATTTTTCAGAGTTCATTTTGGATTTCTTTCCTTGAAAAGCAAGAGTTGGAATATTTCAGTAGTGTTTTGTCGTGGTTTACCTTGTCACAGTTATATTCTCTTGATTTTTCAAAGTTCATTTTGGATTTCTTTCCTTGAAATGCAAGAGTTGGAATATTTCAGTAAAGTTTTGTCGTGGTTTACCTTGTCATAGTTACATTCTCTTGATTTTTCAAAGTTCATTTTTGGATTTCTTTCGTTGAAATGCAAGAGTTGGAATATTTCAGAAGTGTTTTGTTATGGTTTACCTTGTCACAGTTACATTCTCTTGATTTTTCAAAGTCCATTTTGGATTCCTTTCCTTGAAATGCAAGAGTTGGAATATTTCAGTAGTGTTTTGCCGTGGTTTACCTTGTCACAGTTACATTCTCTTAATTTTTCAAAGTTCATTTTGGATTTTTACATTCTCTTGATTTTTCAAAGTTCATTTTGAGTTTCTTTCGTTGAAATGCAAGAGTTGGAATATTTCAGTAGTGTCTTGTTGTGCTTTACCTTGTCACTGTTACATTCTTTTGATTTTTCAAAGTTCATTTTGGATTTCTTTCGTTGAAACGCAAGAGTTAGAATATTTCAGTAGTGTTTTGTTGTGCTTTACCTTGTCACAGTTACATTTTCTTGATTTTTCAAAGTTCTTTTTGGATTTCTTTCGTTGAAATGCAAGATTTGGAATATTTCAGTAGTGTTTTGTTATGTTTTACCTTTTCACAGTTACATTCTCTTGATCTTTCAAAGTTCATTTTGGATTTCTTTCCTTGAAATGCAAGAGTT
This sequence comes from Artemia sinica, assembly GCA_027921565.1. Lineage (NCBI taxonomy): Eukaryota > Metazoa > Arthropoda > Branchiopoda > Anostraca > Artemiidae > Artemia > Artemia sinica. Next base: position 31,730,993 of record CM051274.1, on the reverse strand, counting down.
GGAATATTTCAGTAGTGTTTTGTTATGGTTTACCTTGTTACAGTTTCATTATCTTGGTTTTTCAAAGTTCATTTTTGGATTTCTTTCGTTGAAATGCAAGAGTTGGAATATTTCAGTAGTGGCTTGTTGTGCTTTACCTTGTCACTGTTACATTCTCTTGATTTTTCAAAGTTTTCATTTTTGGATTTCTTTCCTTGAAATGCAAGAGTTGGAATATTTCAGTAGTGTTTTGTCGTGGTTTACCTTTTCAAAGTTACGTTCTCTTGATTTTTCAAAGTTCATTTGGATTTTTACATTCTCTTGATTTTTCAAAATCAAGGATTTTGAATTTCTTTCGCTGAAATGCAAGAGTTGGAATATTTCAGTAGTGGTTTGTTGTGCTTTACCTTGTCACTGTTACATTCTCTTGATTTTTCAAAGTTCACTTTGTATTTCTTATCTTGAAATGCAAGAGTTGGAATATTTCAATAGTGTTTTATCATGGTTTACCTTGTCACAGTTACATTCTCTTAATTTTTCTAAGTTCATTTTGAATTTACTTCGTTGAAATGCAAGAGTTGGAATATTTCAGTAGTGTCTTGTTTGTGCTTTTTCTTCTCACAGTTACATTCACTTGATTTTTCAAAATTCATTTTGGATTTCTTTCGTTAAAATGCAAGAGTTGGAATATTTCAGTAGTGTTTTGTCACGGTTTACCTTGTCACAGTTACATTCTCTTGATTTTTCAAAGTTCATTTTGGATTTCTTTCCTTGAAATGCAAGAGTTGGAATATTACAGTAGTGTTTTGTCGTGGTTTACCTTGTCACAGGTACATTCTCTTGATTTTTCAAAGTTCATTTTGAATTTCTTTCATTGAAATGCAAGAGTTGGAATATTTCAGTAGTGTTTTGTTGTGCTTTACCTTGTCACAGTTTACATTCTATTGATTTTTCAAAGTTCATTTTGAGTTTCTTTCGTGAAATACAAGAGTTGGAATATTTCAGTAGTGTTTTAACGTGGTTTACCTTGTCACAGTTACATTCTCTTGATTTTTCAAAGTTTATTTTGGATTTCTTTCCTTGAAATGCAAGAGTTGGAATATTTCAGTAGTGTTTTTGTCGCGGTTTACCTTGTCACAGTTACATTCTCTTGATTTTTCAAAGTTCATTTTGGATTTCTTTCCTTGAAATGCAAGAGTTGGAATATTTCAGTAGTGTTTTGTGTCGTGGTTTACCTTGTCACAGTTACATTCTCTTGATTTTTCAAAGTTCATTTTGGATTTCTATCGTTGAAATGCAAGAGTTGGAATATTTCAGGAGTGTTTTGTTATGGTTTACCTTGTCACAGTTACATTCTCTTGATTTTTCAAAGTTCATTTTGAATTTACTTCGTTGAAATGCAAGAGTTGGAATATTTCAGTAGTGTCTTGTTGTGCTTTTTCTTCTCACAGTTACATTCACTTGATTTTTCAAAATTCATTTTGGATTTCTTTCGTTAAAATGCAAGAGTTGGAATATTTCAGTAGTGTTTTGTCACGGTTTACCTTGTCACAGTTACATTCTCTTGATTTTTTCAAAGTTCATTTTGGATTTCTTTCCTTGAAATGCAAGAGTTGGAATATTACAGTAGTGTTTTGTCGTGGTTTACCTTGTCACAGGTACATTCTCTTGATTTTTCAAAGTTTATTTTGGATTTCTTTCCTTGAAATGCAAGTGAGTTGTTATATTTCAGTAGTGTTTTGTCGTGGTTTACCTTGTCACAGTTATATTCTCTTGATTTTTCAAAGTTCATTTTGGATTTTTACATTCTCTTGATTTTTCAAAGTTCATTTTGAATTTCATTCATTGAAATGCAATAGTTGGATTATTTCAGTAGTGTTTTGTCATGGTTTAACATGTCACAGTTACATTCTCTTAATTTTTCAAAGATCATTTTGAATGTCTTTCGTTGAAATGCAAGAGTTGGAATAATTCAGTAGTGTCTTGTTGTGCTTTACCTTGTCACAGTTACATTCTCTTGATTTTTCAAAGTTCATTTTGGATTTATTTCGTTGAAATGCAAGAGTTGGAATATTTCAGTAGTGTTTTGTCATGGTTTACCTTGTCACAGTTACATTCTCTTGATTTTTCAGAGTTCATTTTGGATTTCTTTCCTTGAAAAGCAAGAGTTGGAATATTTCAGTAGTGTTTTGTCGTGGTTTACCTTGTCACAGTTATATTCTCTTGATTTTTCAAAGTTCATTTTGGGATTTCTTTCCTTGAAATGCAAGAGTTGGAATATTTCAGTAAAGTTTTGTCGTGGTTTACCTTGTCATAGTTACATTCTCTTGATTTTTCAAAGTTCATTTTTGGATTTCTTTCGTTGAAATGCAAGAGTTGGAATATTTCAGAAGTGTTTTGTTATGGTTTACCTTGTCACAGTTACATTCTCTTGATTTTTCAAAGTTCATTTTGGATTTTTTACATTCTCTTGATTTTTCAAAGTTCATTTTTGAGTTTCTTTCGTTGAAATGCAAGAGTTGGAATATTTCAGTAGTGTCTTGTTGTGCTTTACCTTGTCACTGTTACATTCTTTTGATTTTTCAAAGTTCATTTTTGGATTTCTTTCGTTGAAACGCAAGAGTTAGAATATTTCAGTAGTGTTTTTGTTGTGCTTTACCTTGTCACAGTTACATTTTCTTGATTTTTCAAAGTTCTTTTTTGGATTTCTTTCGTTGAAATGCAAGATTTGGAATATTTCAGTAGTGTTTTGTTATGTTTTACCTTTTCACAGTTACATTCTCTTGATCTTTCAAAGTTCATTTTGGATTTCTTTCCTTGAAATGCAAGAGTTGGAATATTTCAGTAGTGTTTTGTTATGGTTTACCTTGTTACAGTTACATTATCTTGGTTTTTCAAAGTTCATTTTGGATTTCTTTCCTTGAAATGCAAGAGTTGGAATATTTCAGTAGTGTTTTGTCGTGGTTTACCTTGTCACAGTTACATTCTCTTGATTTTTCAAAGTTCATTTTGTATTTTTACATGCTCTTGATTTTTCAAAGTTCATTTTGAATTTCTTTCGTTGAAATGCAAGATTTGGAATTTTCAGTAGTGGCTTGTTGTGCTTTACCTTGTCACTGTTACATTCTCTTGATTTTTCAAAGTTCATTTTGGATTTCTTTCCTTGAAATGCAAGAGTTGGAATATTTCAGTAGTGTTTTGTCGTGGTTTACCTTTTCAAAGTTACGTTCTCTTGATTTTTCAAAGTTCATTTGGATTTTTACATTCTCTTGATTTTTCAAAATCAAGGATTTTGAATTTCTTTCGCTGAAATGCAAGAGTTGGAATATTTCAGTAGTGGTTTGTTGTGCTTTACCTTGTCACTGTTACATTCTCTTGATTTTTCAAAGTTCACTTTGTATTTCTTATCTTGAAATGCAAGAGTTGGAATATTTCAATAGTGTTTTATCATGGTTTACCTTGTCACAGTTACATTCTCTTGATTTTTCAAAGTTCATTTTGGATTTCTTTCGTTGAAATGGAAGAGTTGGAATATTTCAGTAGTGTTTTGTTGTGTTTTACCTTGTCACTGTTACATTCTCTTGATTTTTCAAAGTTCATTTTGAATTTCTTTCGTTGAAATGCAAGAGTTGGAATATTTCAGTAGTGTTTTGTGATGGTTTACCTTGTCACAGTTACATTCTCTTGATCTTTCAAAGTTTATTTAGGATTTCTTTCCTTGAAATGCAAGAGTTGCAATATTTCAGTAGTTTTTGTTGTGCTTTACCTTGTCACTGTTACATTCTCTTGATTTTTCAAAGTTTATTTTGGATTTCTTTCCTTGAAATGCAAGAGTTGGAATATTTCAGTAGTGTTTTGTCGCGGTTTACCTTGTCACAGTTACATTCTCTTGATTTTTCAAAGTTCATTTTGGATTTCTTTCCTTGAAATGCAAGAGTTGGAATATTTCAGTAGTGTTTTGTCGTGGTTTACCTTGTCACAGTTACATTCTCTTGATTTTTCAAAGTTCATTTTGGATTTCTATCGTTGAAATGCAAGAGTTGGAATATTTCAGGAGTGTTTTGTTATGGTTTACCTTGTCACAGTTACATTCTCTTGATTTTTCAAAGTTCATTTTGAATTTCTTTCGTTGAAATGCAAGAGTTGGAATATTTCAGTAGTGTTTTGTCATGGTTTACCTTGTCACAGTTACATTCTCTTAATTTTTCAAAGTTCATTTTGAATTTACTTCGTTGAAATGCAAGAGTTGGAATATTTCAGTAGTGTCTTGTTGTGCTTTTTCTTGTCACAGTTACATTCACTTGATTTTTCAAAATTCATTTTGGATTTCTTTCGTTAAAATGCAAGAGTTGGAATATTTCAGTAGTGTTTTGTCACGGTTTACCTTGTCACAGTTACATTCTCTTGATTTTTCAAAGTTCATTTTGGATTTCTTTCCTTGAAATGCAAGAGTTGGAATATTACAGTAGTGTTTTGTCGTGGTTTACCTTGTCACAGGTACATTCTCTTGATTTTTCAAAGTTTATTTTGGATTTCTTTCCTTGAAATGCAAGAGTTGTTATATTTCAGTAGTGTTTTGTCGTGGTTTACCTTGTCACAGGAATACTTCAGCAGTGTTTTGTCGTGGTTTACCTTGTCACAGTTATATTCTCTTGATTTTTCAAAGTTCATTTTGGATTTTTACATTCTCTTGATTTTTCAAAGTTCATTTTGAATTTCATTCATTGAAATGCAATAGTTGGATTATTTCAGTAGTGTTTTGTCATGGTTTAACATGTCACAGTTACATTCTCTTAATTTTTCAAAGATCATTTTGAATGTCTTTCGTTGAAATGCAAGAGTTGGAATAATTCAGTAGTGTCTTGTTGTGCTTTACCTTGTCACAGTTACATTCTCTTGATTTTTCAAAGTTCATTTTGGATTTATTTCGTTGAAATGCAAGAGTTGGAATATTTCAGTAGTGTTTTGTCATGGTTTACCTTGTCACAGTTACATTCTCTAGATTTTTCAGAGTTCATTTTGGATTTCTTTCCTTGAAAAGCAAGAGTTGGAATATTTCAGTAGTGTTTTTGTCGTGGTTTACCTTGTCAAAGTTATATTCTCTTGATTTTTTCAAAGTTCATTTTGGATTTCTTTTCTTGAAATACAAGAGTTGGAATATTTCAGTAAAGTTTTGTCGTGGTTTACCTTGTCATAGTTACATTCTCTTGATTTTTTCAAAGTTCATTTTTGGATTTCTTTCGTTGAAATGCAAGAGTTGGAATATTTCAGAAGTGTTTTTGTTATGTTTTACCTTGTCACAGTTACATTCTCTTGATTTTTCAAAGTCCATTTTGGATTCCTTTCCTTGAAATGCAAGAGTTGGAATATTTCAGTAGTGTTTTGCCGTGGTTTACCTTGTCACAGTTACATTCTCTTAATTTTTCAAAGTTCATTTTGGATTTTTACATTCTCTTGATTTTTCAAAGTTTATTTTGAGTTTTTCTTTCGTTGAAATGCAAGAGTTGGAATATTTCAGTAGTGTCTTGTTGTGCTTTACCTTGTCACTGTTACGTTCTTTTGATTTTTCAAAGTTCATTTTGGATTTCTTTCGTTGAAACGCAAGAGTTAGAATATTTCAGTAGTGTTTTGTTGTGCTTTACCTTGTCACAGTTACATTTTCTTGATTTTTCAAAGTTCTTTTTTGGATTTCTTTCATTGAAATGCAAGAGTTGGAATATTTCAGTAGAGTTTTGTTATGGTTTACCTTTTCACAGTTACATTCTCTTGATCTTTGAAAGTTCATTTTGGATTTCTTTCCTTGAAATGCAAGAGTTGGAATATTTCAGTAGTGTTTTGTTATGGTTTACCTTGTTACAGTTACATTATCTTGGTTTTTCAAAGTTTATTTTGGATTTCTTTCCTTGAAATGCAAGAGTTGGAATATTTCAGTAGTGTTTTGTCGCGGTTTACCTTGTCACAGTTACATTCTCTTGATTTTTCAAAGTTCATTTTGGATTTCTTTCCTTGAAATGCAAGAGTTGGAATATTTCAGTAGTGTTTTGTCGTGGTTTACCTTGTCACAGTTACATTCTCTTGATTTTTCAAAGTTCATTTTGGATTTCTATCGTTGAAATGCAAGAGTTGGAATATTTCAGGAGTGTTTTGTTATGGTTTACCTTGTCACAGTTACATTCTCTTGATTTTTCAAAGTTCATTTTGAATTTACTTCGTTGAAATGCAAGAGTTGGAATATTTCAGTAGTGTCTTGTTGTGCTTTTTCTTCTCACAGTTACATTCACTTGATTTTTCAAAATTCATTTGGATTTCTTTCGTTAAAATGCAAGAGTTGGAATATTTCAGTAGTGTTTTGTCACGGTTTACCTTGTCACAGTTACATTCTCTTGATTTTTCAAAGTTCATTTTGGATTTCTTTCCTTGAAATGCAAGAGTTGGAATATTACAGTAGTGTTTTGTCGTGGTTTACCTTGTCACAGGTACATTCTCTTGATTTTTCAAAGTTTATTTTGGATTTCTTTCCTTGAAATGCAAGAGTTGTTATATTTCAGTAGTGTTTTGTCGTGGTTTACCTTGTCACAGTTATATTCTCTTGATTTTTCAAAGTTCATTTTGGATTTTTACATTCTCTTGATTTTTCAAAGTTCATTTTGAATTTCATTCATTGAAATGCAATAGTTGGATTATTTCAGTAGTGTTTTGTCATGGTTTAACATGTCACAGTTACATTCTCTTAATTTTTCAAAGATCATTTTGAATGTCTTTCGTTGAAATGCAAGAGTTGGAATAATTCAGTAGTGTCTTGTTGTGCTTTACCTTGTCACAGTTACATTCTCTTGATTTTTCAAAGTTCATTTTGGATTTATTTCGTTGAAATGCAAGAGTTGGAATATTTCAGTAGTGTTTTGTCATGGTTTACCTTGTCACAGTTACATTCTCTTGATTTTTCAGAGTTCATTTTGGATTTCTTTCCTTGAAAAGCAAGAGTTGGAATATTTCAGTAGTGTTTTGTCGTGGTTTACCTTGTCACAGTTATATTCTCTTGATTTTTCAAAGTTCATTTTGGATTTCTTTCCTTGAAATGCAAGAGTTGGAATATTTCAGTAAAGTTTTGTCGTGGTTTACCTTGTCATAGTTACATTCTCTTGATTTTTCAAAGTTCATTTTTGGATTTCTTTCGTTGAAATGCAAGAGTTGGAATATTTCAGAAGTGTTTTGTTATGGTTTACCTTGTCACAGTTACATTCTCTTGATTTTTTCAAAGTTCATTTTGGATTTTTACATTCTCTTGATTTTTCAAAGTTCATTTTGAGTTTCTTTCGTTGAAATGCAAGAGTTTGGAATATTTCAGTAGTGTTTTGTTGTGCTTTACCTTGTCACAGTTACATTTTCTTGATTTTTCAAAGTTCTTTTTTGGATTTCTTTCGTTGAAATGCAAGATTTGGAATATTTCAGTAGTGTTTTGTTATGTTTTACTTTTCACAGTTACATTCTCTTGATCTTTCAAAGTTCATTTTGGATTTCTTTCCTTGAAATGCAAGAGTTGGAATATTTCAGTAGTGTTTTGTTATGGTTTTACCTTGTTACAGTTACATTATCTTGGTTTTTCAAAGTTCATTTTGGATTTCTTTCCTTGAAATGCAAGAGTTGGAATATTTCAGTAGTGTTTTGTCGTGGTTTACCTTGTCACAGTTACATTCTCTTGATTTTTCAAAGTTCATTTTGTATTTTTACATGCTCTTGATTTTTCAAAGTTCATTTTGAATTTCTTTCGTTGAAATGCAAGATTTGGAATATTTCAGTAGTGGCTTGTTGTGCTTTACCTTGTCACTGTTACATTCTCTTGATTTTTCAAAGTTCATTTTGGATTTCTTTCCTTGAAATGCAAGAGTTGGAATATTTCAGTAGTGTTTTGTCGTGGTTTACCTTTTCAAAGTTACGTTCTCTTGATTTTTCAAAGTTCATTTTGGATTTTTACATTCTCTTGATTTTTCAAAATCAAGGATTTTGAATTTCTTTCGCTGAAATGCAAGAGTTGGAATATTTCAGTAGTGGTTTGTTGTGCTTTACCTTGTCACTGTTACATTCTCTTGATTTTTCAAAGTTCACTTTGTATTTCTTATCTTGAAATGCAAGAGTTGGAATATTTCAATAGTGTTTATCATGGTTTACCTTGTCACAGTTACATTCTCTTGATTTTTCAAAGTTCATTTTTGGATTTCTTTCGTTTGAAATGGAAGAGTTGGAATATTTCAGTAGTGTTTTGTTGTGTTTTACCTTGTCACTGTTACATTCTCTTGATTTTTCAAAGTTCATTTTGAATTTCTTTCGTTGAAATGCAAGAGTTGGAATATTTCAGTAGTGTTTTGTGATGGTTTACCTTGTCACAGTTACATTCTCTTGATCTTTCAAAGTTTATTTAGGATTTCTTTCCTTGAAATGCAAGAGTTGCAATATTTCAGTAGTTTTTTGTTGTGCTTTACCTTGTCACTGTTACATTCTCTTGATTTTTTCAAAGTTTATTTTGGATTTCTTTCCTTGAAATGCAAGAGTTGGAATATTTCAGTAGTGTTTTGTCGCGGTTTACCTTGTCACAGTTACATTCTCTTGATTTTTCAAAGTTCATTTTGGATTTCTTTCCTTGAAATGCAAGAGTTGGAATATTTCAGTAGTGTTTTGTCGTGGTTTACCTTGTCACAGTTACATTCTCTTGATTTTTCAAAGTTCATTTTGGATTTCTATCGTTGAAATGCAAGAGTTGGAATATTTCAGGAGTGTTTTGTTATGGTTTACCTTGTCACAGTTACATTCTCTTGATTTTTCAAAGTTCATTTTGAATTTCTTTCGTTGAAATGCAAGAGTTGGAATATTTCAGTAGTGTTTTGTCATGGTTTACCTTGTCACAGTTACATTCTCTTAATTTTTCAAAGTTCATTTTGAATTTACTTCGTTGAAATGCAAGAGTTGGAATATTTCAGTAGTGTCTTGTTGTGCTTTTTCTTGTCACAGTTACATTCACTTGATTTTTCAAAATTCATTTTGGATTTCTTTCGTTAAAATGCAAGAGTTGGAATATTTCAGTAGTGTTTTCTCACGGTTTACCTTGTCACAGTTACATTCTCTTGATTTTTCAAAGTTCATTTTGGATTTCTTTCCTTGAAATGCAAGAGTTGGAATATTACAGTAGTGTTTTGTCGTGGTTTACCTTGTCACAGGTACATTCTCTTGATTTTTCAAAGTTTATTTTGGATTTCTTTCCTTGAAATGCAAGAGTTGTTATATTTCAGTAGTGTTTTGTCGTGGTTTACCTTGTCACAGGAATACTTCAGCAGTGTTTTGTCGTGGTTTACCTTGTCACAGTTATATTCTCTTGATTTTTTCAAAGTTCATTTTGGATTTTTACATTCTCTTGATTTTTCAAAGTTCATTTTGAATTTCATTCATTGAAATGCAATAGTTGGATTATTTCAGTAGTGTTTTGTCATGGTTTAACATGTCACAGTTACATTCTCTTAATTTTTCAAAGATCATTTTGAATGTCTTTTCGTTGAAATGCAAGAGTTGGAATAATTCAGTAGTGTCTTGTTGTGCTTTACCTTGTCACAGTTACATTCTCTTGATTTTTCAAAGTTCATTTTGGATTTATTTTTCGTTGAAATGCAAGAGTTGGAATATTTCAGTAGTGTTTTGTCATGGTTTACCTTGTCACAGTTACATTCTCTAGATTTTTCAGAGTTCGTTTTGGATTTCTTTCCTTGAAAAGCAAGAGTTGGAATATTTCAGTAGTGTTTTGTCGTGGTTTACCTTGTCAAAGTTATATTCTCTTGATTTTTCAAAGTTCATTTTGGATTTCTTTTCTTGAAATACAAGAGTTGGAATATTTCAGTAAAGTTTTGTCGTGGTTTACCTTGTCATAGTTACATTCTCTTGATTTTTCAAAGTTCATTTTTGGATTTCTTTCGTTGAAATGCAAGAGTTGGAATATTTCAGAAGTGTTTTTGTTATGGTTTACCTTGTCACAGTTACATTCTCTTGATTTTTTCAAAGTCCATTTTGGATTCCTTTCCTTGAAATGCAAGAGTTGAATATTTCAGTAGTGTTTTGCCGTGGTTTACCTTGTCACAGTTACATTCTCTTAATTTTTCAAAGTTCATTTTGGATTTTTACATTCTCTTGATTTTTCAAAGTTTATTTTGAGTTTCTTTCGTTGAAATGCAAGAGTTGGAATATTTCAGTAGTGTCTTGTTGTGCTTTACCTTGTCACTGTTACGTTCTTTTGATTTTTCAAAGTTCATTTTGGATTTCTTTCGTTGAAACGCAAGAGTTAGAATATTTCAGTAGTGTTTTGTTGTGCTTTACCTTGTCACAGTTACATTTTCTTGATTTTTCAAAGTTCTTTTTTGGATTTCTTTCGTTGAAATGCAAGAGTTGGAATATTTCAGTAGTGTTTTTTGTTATGGTTTACCTTTTCACAGTTACATTCTCTTGATCTTTGAAAGTTCATTTTGGATTTCTTTCCTTGAAATGCAAGAGTTGGAATATTTCAGTAGTGTTTTGTTATGGTTTACCTTGTTACAGTTACATTATCTTGGTTTTTCAAAGTTCATTTTGGATTTCTTTCCTTGAAATGCAAGAGTTGGAATATTTCAGTAGTGTTTTGTCGTGGTTTACCTTGTCACAGTTACATTCTCTTGATTTTTCAAAGTTCATTTTGTATTTTTACATGCTCTTGATTTTTCAAAGTTCATTTTGAATTTCTTTCGTTGAAATGCAAGAGTTGGAATATTTCAGTAGTGGCTTGTTGTGCTTTACCTTGTCACTGTAACATTCTCTTGATTTTTCAAAGTTCATTTTGATTTCTTTCCTTGAAATGCAAGAGTTGGAATATTTCAGTAGTGTTTTGTCGTGTTTTACCTTTTCAAAGTTACGTTCTCTTGATTTTTCAAAGTTCATTTTGGATTTTTACATTCTCTTGATTTTTCAAAATCAAGGATTTTGAATTTCTTTCGTTGAAATGCAAGAGTTGGAATATTTCAGTAGTGGTTTGTTGTGCTTTACCTTGTCACTGTTACATTCTCTTGATTTTTCAAAGTTCACTTTGGATTTCTTATCTTGAAATGCAAGAGTTGGAATATTTCAATAGTGTTTTATCATGGTTTACCTTGTCACAGTTACATTCTCTTGATTTTTCAAAGTTCATTTTTGGATTTCTTTCGTTGAAATGGAAGAGTTGGAATATTTCAGTAGTGTTTTGTTATGGTTTACCTTGTCACAGTTACATTCTCTTGATTTTTCAAAGTTCATTTTGAATTTCTTTCGTTGAAATGCAAGAGTTGGAATATTTCAGTAGTGTCTTGTTGTGTTTTACCTTGTCACTGTTACATTCTCTTGATTTTTCAAAGTTCATTTTGGATTTCTTTCGTTGAAATGCAAGAGTTGGAATATTTCAGTAGTGTTTTGTGATGGTTTACCTGTCACAGTTACATTCTCTTGATCTTTCAAAGTTCATTTAGGATTTCTTCCTTGAAATGCAAGAGTTGCAATATTTCAGTAGTTTTTGTTGTGCTTTACCTTGTCACTGTTACATTCTCTTGATTTCTCAAAGTTCATTTTGAATTTATTTCGTGAAATGCAAGAGTTGGAATATTTCAGTAGTGTTTCGTCATGGTTTACCATGTCACAGTTACATTCTCTTGATATTTCAAAGTTCATTTTGAATTTCTTTCATTGAAATGCAAGAGTTGGATTATTTCAGTAGTGTTTTGTCGTGGTTTACCTTGTCACAGTTACATTCTCTTAATTTTTCAAAGTTCATTTGAATTTCTTTCGTTGAAATGCAAGAGTTGGAATATTTCAGTAGTGTCTTGTTGTGCTTTACCTTGTCGTAGTTACATTCTCTTGATTTTTTTCAAAGTTCATTTTGGATTTCTTTCGTTGAAATGCAAGAGTTTGAATATTTCAGTAGTGTTTTGTTTTGCTTTACCTTGTCACAGTTACATTCTCTTGATTTTTCAAAGTTCATTTTGAATTTCTTTCGTGAAATGCAAGAGTTGGAGTATTTCAGTAGTGTTTTGTCTTGGTTTACCATGTCACAGTTACATTCTCTTGATTTTTCAAAGTTCATTTTGAATTTCTTTCGTGAAATACAAGAGTTGGAATATTTCAGTAGTGTTTTATCGTGGTTTACCTTGTCACAGTTACATTCTCTTGATTTTCCAAAGTTCATTTTGGATTTTTACATTCACTTGATTTTTCAAAGTTCATTTTGAATTTCTTTAATTGAAATGCAAGAGTTGGATTATTTCAGTAGTGTTTTGTCATGGTTTATCATGTCACAGTTACATTCTCTTAATTTTTCAAAGTTCATTTTGGATTTCTTTCGTTGAAATGCAAGAGTTGGAATATTTCAGTAGTGTTTTGTTATGGTTTACCTTGTCAGAGTTACATTCTCTTGATTTTTCAAAGTTCATCTTGGATTTCTTTCCTTGAAATGCAACAGTTGGAATATTTCAGCAGTGTTTTTGTCGTGGTTTACCTTGTCACAGTTACATTCTCTTAATTTTTCAAAGTTCATTTTGAATTTCTTTCGTTGAAATGCAAGAGTTGGAATATTTCAGTAGTGTCTTGTTGTGCTTTACCATGTCGTAGCTATATTCTCTTGATTTTTCAAGTTCATTTTGGATTTCTTTCGTTGAAAGGCAAGAGTTTGAATATTTCAGTAGTGTTTTGTTGTGCTTTACCTTGTCACAGTTACATTCTCTGGATTTTTCAAAGTTCATTTTTGGATTTCTTTCGTTGAAATGCAAGTTTGAATATTTCAGTATTGTTTTGTTATGGTTTACCTTGTCACAGTTACATTCTCTTGATTTTTCAAAGTTCATTTTGGATTTCTTTCCTTGAAATGCAAGAGTTGGAATATTTCAGTAGTGTTTTGTCGTGGTTTACCTTGTCACAGTTACATTCTCTTGATTGTTCAAAGTTCAATTTGGATTTTTACATTCTCTTGATTTTTCAAAGTTCATTTTGAATTTCTTTCGTTGAAATGCAAGAGTTGGAATATTTCTGTAGTGTCTTGTTGTGCTTTACCTTGTCACTGTTACATTCTCTTGATTTTTCAAAGTTCATTTTGAATTTCTTTCGTTGTGAAATTCAAGAGTTTGGAATATTTCTGTAGTGTCTTGTTGTGCTTTACCTTGTCACTGTTACATTCTCTTGATTTTTCAAAGTTCATTTTGGATTTCTTTCGTTGAAATGCAAGAGTTGGAATATTTCAGTAGTGTTTTGTGATGGTTTACCTTGTCACAGTTACATTCTCTTGATTTTTCAAAGTTCATTTTGGATTTCTTTCCTTGAAATGCAAGAGCAGGAATATTTCGGTAAAGTTTTGTCGTGGTTTACCTTGTCACAGTTACATTCTCTTGATTTTTCAAAGTTCATTTTTGGATTTCTTTCGTTGAAATGCAAGAGTTGGAATATTTCAGTAGTGTTTTGTTATGGTTTACCTTGTCACAGTTACATTCTCTTGATTTTTCAAAGTTCATTTTGGATTTCTTTCCTTGAAATGCAAGAGTTGCAATATTTCAGTAGTGTTTTGTTGTGCTTTACCTTGTCACTGTTACATTCTCTTGATTTTTCAAAGTTCATTTTGAATTTCTTTCGGAAATGCAAGAGTTGGAATATTTCAGTAGTGTTTTGTCGTGGTTTACCATGTCACAGTTACATTTTCTTGATTTTTCAAAGTTCATTTTGAATTTCTTTCATTGAAATGCAAGAGTTGGATTATTTCAGTAGTGTTTTGTCGTGGTTTACCTTGTCACAGTTACATTCTCTTAATTTTTCAAAGTTCATTTTGAATTTCTTTCGTTGAAATGCAAGAGTTGGAATATTTCAGTAGTGTCTTGTTGTGCTTTACCTTGTCGTAGTTACATTTTCTTGATTTTTCAAAGTTCATTTTGGATTTCTTTCGTTGAAATGTAAGAGTTTGAATATTTCAGTAGTGTTTTGTTGAGCTTTACCTTGTCACAGTTACATTCTCTTGATTTTTCAAAGTTCATTTTGAATTTCTTTCGTGAAATGCAAGAGTTGGAATATTTCAGTAGTGTTTTGTCGTGGTTTACCATGTCACAGTTACATTCTCTTGATTTTTCAAAGTTCATTTTAAATTTCTCTCGTGAAATGCAAGAGTTGGAATATTTCAGTAGTGTTTTATTGTGGTTTACCTTGTCACAGTTACATTCTCTTGATTTTTCAAAGTTCATTTTGGATTTTTACATTCACTTGATTTTTCAAAGTTCATTTTGAATTTCTTTCATTGAAATGCAAGAGTTGGATTATTTCAGTAGTGTTTTGTCATGGTTTATCATGTCACAGTTACATTCTCTTAATTTTTCAGAGTTCATTTTGAATGTCTTTCATTGAAATGCAAGAGTTGAATTATTTCAGTAGTGTTTGTCGTGGTTTTACCTTGTCACAGTTGCATTCTCTTACTTTTTCAAAGTTCATTTTGAATTTCTTTCATTGAAATGCAAGAGTTGGATTATTTCAGTAGTGTTTTGTCATGGTTACCATGTCACAGTTACATTCTCTTAATTTTTCAGAGTTCATTTTGAATTTCTTTCATTGAAATGCAAGAGTTTGGATTATTTTAGTAGTGTTTTGTCGTGGTTTACCTTTGTCACAGTTACATTCTCTTAATTTTTCAAAGTTATTTTGAATTTCTTTCATTGAAATGCAAGAGTTGGATTATTTCAGTAGTGTTTTGTCGTGGCTTACCATGTCACAGTTACATTCTCTTGATTTTTTCAAAGTTCATTTTAGATTTCTTTCTTTGAAATGCAAGAGTTGGAATATTTCAGTAGTGTTTTGTTGTGCTTTACCTTGTCACAGTTACATTCTCTTGATTTTTCAAAGTTCATTTTGAACTTCTTTCATTGAAATGAAAGGGTTGGTTTACTTCAGTAGTGTTTTGTCGTGGCTTACCTTGTCACAGTTACATTCTCTTAATTTTTTCAAAGTTCATTTTGAATTTCTTTCGTTGAAATGCAAAAGTTGGAATATTTCAGTAGTGTCTTGTTGTGCTTTACCTTGTCACAGTTACATTCTCTTGATTTTTCAAAGTTCATTTTGGATTTCATTCGTTGGAATGCAAGAGTTGGAATATTTCAGTAGTGTTTTGTTTTGCTTTACCTTGTCACAGTTACATTCTCTTGATTTTTCAAAGTTCATTTTGAATTTCTTTCATTGAAATGAAAGAGTTGGTTTACTTCAGTAGTGTTTTGTCGTGATTTACTTGTCACAGTTACATTCTCTTGATTTTTCAAAGTCCATTTTGGATTCCTTTCCTTGAAATGCAAGAGTTGGAATATTTCAGTAGTGTTTTGTCGTGGTTTACCTTTGTCACAGTTACATTCTCTTAATTTTTCAAAGTTCATTTTGGATTTTTACATTCTCTGGATTTTTTTTCATTTTGAGTTTCTTTCGTTGAAATGCAAGAGTTGGAATATTTCAGTAGTGTCTTGTTGTGCTTTACCTTGTCACTGTTACATTCTTTTGATTTTTCAAAGTTCATTTTGGATTTCTTTCGTTGAAATGCAAGAGTTAGAATATTTCAGTAGTGTTTTGTTGTGCTTTACCTGTCACAGTTACATTTTCTTGATTTTTCAAAGTTCTTTTTTGGATTTCTTTCGTTGAAATGCAAGAGTTGGAATATTTCAGTAGTGTTTTGTTATGGTTTACCTTTTCACTGTTACATTCTCTTGATCTTTCAAAGTTCATTTTGGATTTCTTTCCTTGAAATGCAAGAGTTGGAATATTTCAGTAGTGTTTCGTTATGGTTTACCTTGTTACAGTTACATTATCTTGATTTTTCAAGTTCATTTTGGATTTTTACATTCTCTTGATTTTTCAAAATCAAGGATTTTGAATTTCTTTCGTTGAAATGCAAGAGTTGGAATATTTCAGTAGTGGTTTGTTGTGCTTTACCTTGTCACTGTTACATTCTGTTCATTCACAAAGAGACATTGTTACTTACTTACAATTTTTTCGTAATTTCTTGAATGAAATTTCTGCACTGTGTATTCAAGAGGTGAAGAAACTTTTTATAATTTAATTTCTGATCGCAGGGGGCGGGCCATGGTTGAAGTTGTTTTCACGTAAAAATACACGAATGAAATTTCTGCATTGTGTATCCAAGAGGTGAAGAAACTTTTTATAATTTAATTCTGATCGCAGGGGGCGGGCCATGGTTGAAGTTGTTTTCATGTAAAAATACCTTCCCCCTTTTCCATGGGAAAACTCCTCCCAAGACAATTCCATTCCTGTCGACTTTTGGAGGATGTTTCCCCATTTTTCGATAATTAGGCAATTTTCTCAAGCTCATAGCTTTTGATTGGCAACACTAAAGTTAATGAATCCTAGATCTTTGGAATAAGCATAAGAAACCCATTCTTCTGATGAGCCTATTGATTACAACTGAACCCTTATTACAATTTTTTCATAATTTCTTGAATGAAATTTCTGCATAGTGTGTTCAAGAGGTGAAGAAACTTTTTTATAATTTAATTTCTGATCGCAGGGGGGGCGGGGCATGGTTGAAGTTGTTTTCACGTAAAAATAACCGAATGTAATTTCTGCATTGTGTATTCAAGAGGTGAAGAAACTTCTTATAGCTTAATTTCTGATCGCAGGGGGGCGGGCCATGGTTGAAGTTGTTTTCACGTAAAAATACCCTCCCCTTTTCCATGGAAAATTCCCAGCAAGACATTTCCATTCCTGTCGACTTTTGAAGGGTGTTTCCCCACTTTTCGATAATTAGGCGATTTTCTAAAGTTCATAGCTTTGCTGATTCCTTTGATTAGCCTATCGATTACAACTGAACCCTTACTTACAATTTTTTCATAGTTTCTTGAATGAAATTTCTGCATTGTGTATTCAAGAGGTGAAGAAACTTTTTATAATTTAATTTCTGATCGCAGGGGGGCGGACCATGGTTAAAGTTGTTTTCACGTAAAAATACCCTCCCCCTTTTCCATGGAAAATTCCCCCAAGACATTTCCATTTCTGTCGACTTTAGGAGGGTGTTTCCCCATTTTCAATAATTAGGCGATTTTCTCAAGCTCATAGCTTTGCTGATTCTTTTGATTAGCCTATTGATTACAACTGAACCCTTACTTACAATTTTTTCATAATTTCTTGAATGAAATTTCTGCATTGTGTATACAAGAGGTGACTTCAAGAAAGAATTTGTTACTTAATTGCAATTTTTTTTATAATTTCTTGAATTAAATATCTGTATTGTGTCCAGTCCAGGAAGCGAATTCAAGAAATTATATATTTTAGAAAAGGTCTCTAAAGTAGAATTTTTTTTCGAAAATTTGAGTTTGGGGTGAAGGAGGATTTTAAATACCTCAGATGGTTTTGAACTGCAGTGTGCTGTTACTAGTAGTAGTGGTAGTAGTAGTAGTATTTTCATGTTTTTTTTTTTGCAAAGGCATTCATAATACACCATAAATGCATTCAGATATTTTCAACTGTTGATTGTAGACAAAACGTTACTCTTAGCTAAAATAATTAGAAATTGCGATATAATTTTTGTGATAATACATTATTGTTACAGCTGTTTAAAGTGAAATTTAGGTCGCATATGGTGGGGTATTATCCATTTGAACTGGAGAAACATTTAAAAATATCTTTGTTGATTGACATTTTAATGATAACAACAGGCTTAATTTCCAAGATATAACGTATAAAAAACGTTAAAAATGTATGATGTACATTCAGTTGGTTCTTATGACTAGGACCATGAATAGAAGAATTTATTTAGCGAAACTTGGTGAGTCTTCCCATTTCAATTTTAATGCCAATATTTTTCTTCTCATGATTTGTTGGAAGATTTATCATCCTTTGAAAATCTACTACTGTTACAATTGCTTAAAGTGAAATTCGAGTCGCCAATTAACCGTTTTGAACTTGTGAAACATTTAATATAGCCTTTTAATTTCCAAAATATAATGTACAGAAACATTAAAAAAAATCTATTTGGTGGCTGAACCATATTCTTGTTTTGGAATGCTTAGCATAACGATATCACGGGGTATAACGATATCACGGGGTATTTCACTGCGTGATTTAATTGACTAAACCGTCTCACATCTCTACCATTATACAGAAAGGCTATGTCTGTCCTTTTTCTGTGTTTTTACAAGTGTCCTTATCCGTTTTCTTGTTTCACTCGTATCGTTGTCAATGTGTAAAGGGATATTTTCACCGTGTATTTTCCTACGACACCTTAAGGGTTGAATTTGTTGGTGTACCAGTGGTTTTATAATGCTAGGTTCCACAATTAGATTGCAGAGTGTCACTTCTTCTTCTTCACTCAATGGGAATGTGAATCATACATTATCCACATTCTCATCAATAAAATCCTGAAAAAAAAATGTATATCAGATCGATCGTGAAGTAATAATTTTGTCCATTACATCTTATACAAATTTCATATATTTTAAGCCTTTTAATTCTCATGTCTAGATCGAGAACCTAAGTTTGATGACTCCCACTTTATCACCCATGACGGATATTATGAGGTATGGAGAACGAGTGGTTTATGTAATTTCTACCGGATATTAAGACGTAAACTGAGACCGAGTGAGAAGGAGGCGTGGGCGCATGATCAAAAGAAGAAGAAGACCACGGAGAATTAATAGTCTTTTTGTTCACCATTATATATGAATAAACTGATTTAGTCGATGGAATGAAGTCCTATTCCTACAAGTTAAGTTAGAATAAAAGAATGAGGCATATTGGTATCGGTTTTACTCGGATCAGTAATAACATTTAAAATGAAAATGCATAATTTGGGTCTAACTCGTAGCACTGTGCTTGATGGTCTCAGCTCTTCACGAAACTGTATTCTTATTTTCTCCTGTCGTATTTTCTTCTGAGGCTTGAAATGGTAAAAATGACTTTATTTTCCATGTATAATATTCATTATTTTATACAATTAAGACTATGCCATTTTTTTTTTTATCCCCTCTCAAAACTTAATTTCCCCTCTTTCTATCATTTTATTGGCTTACACAGAAAATAATTGAATGCCTATAAATATTTACTAGTTGGTGTGAGAAAGACAACGCAACGTTTGGGTAATAGCTATAAAATACATTTAAAAAAAAATATCTGTCGAGGAGATATTCTTTTAACTGAATCCCAAGCTTCTGAACCCTCATGCAACTGAACCCTCTTTAACTGAACCCTCATGTAACTGAACCCCCCCCCCCCTTAGCTTCCTGATAAATGATGCTTACCTTAGAAGTTGCAGTTAGCTCGCTACAAAGTGCTCTTGGTACATATTGAATAACGCTTTCTCTCGTCGAATTCATGTTAGTGCTGCCCGTGTCATGATTAAGCTTTGTACGTTTTTGAGTTGTCATCTGAATATCCAAGTCCTGGAAGTAAAAATAGACTTCAGTCTTTTCTAGTCATATGTTTACCGGGGTATTAAATAACGGCCCAAAGAGATCCTTCTGACATCAACCTATCCCCCAAAAAAATATTTATTCAGAGATTTCTTGTTAAAAATTTTTATTTCAACTCATTCATACGGGTTTTTCGTTAGCAACTCGGCCCACAGTACAGCACTAAAAGTACTCTAAGAGATCCTTCTGACATCAACCTACCCCCCAAAAAAATATTTATTCAGAGATTTCTTTTAAAAAATTTTATTTCAACTCATTCACAGGGCTTTTTCGTTAGCAACTCAGCCCACAGTAGAGCACTAAAAGTAATCTAAGAGATCCTTCTGGCATCAACCTACCCCCCAAAAAAAATATTTATTCAGAGATTTCTTGTTAAAATTTTTTATTTCAACTCATTCACAGGGGTTTTTCGTTAGCAACTCGGCCCACAGTACTGCACTAAAAGTACTCTAAGAGGTCCTTCTGACATCAACCTACCTCCCCCAAAAAAATATTTATTCAGAGATTTCTTGTTAAAATTTTTTATTTCAACTCATTCACAGGGATTTTTCGTTAGCAACTCGGCCCACAGTACAGCACTAAAAGTACTCTAAGAGATCCTTCCGACATCAACCTACCCCCCAAAAAAATATTTATTCAGAGATTTCTTGTTAAAAGATTTTATTTCAACTCATTCACAGTGGTTTTTCGTTAGCAACTCGGCCCACAGTACAGCACTAAAAGTACTCTAAGAGATCCTTCTGACATCAACCTATCCCCCAAAAAAATATTTATTCAGAGATTTCTTGTTAAATTTTTTTATTTCAACTCATTCACAGGGGTTTTTCGTTAGCAGCTTGGCCCACAGTACAGCACTAAAAGTACTCTAAGAGATCCTTCTGACATCAACCTACCCCCCAAAAAAATATTTATTCAGAGATTTCTTGTTAAAAAATTTTATTTCAACTCATTCACAGGGGTTTTTCGTTAGCAACTCGTCCCACAGTACAGCACTAAAAGTACTTTAGTCATTTTAGAACCAAATCGTTCAGGTAAAAGGTCTATCTAAAGGTAGAATGAGAATATTATAAAAAACGAAACAATACTCTTTTTGTCTCAAAATACCTTCTAATCAAAACAGCTGTTATGAACATGTGGAATTTATCTTAGCTCGCATATTTATGGTAAAGTTCACCTTTCAGTGTGAAAGTTAAAATGATAGATAATTCCATGTGGGAACTCACTGCTAGGAAATAATAACGATTATATTAGTCGAGGAATAAAGTGTATTTACATACCATATAAATCTCTTATTCTCCGTTTAGAATGAGGGGATTGATTCTTTAGGTTTAATAGAAGTTCTATTAATCAACTGACTTAGAAATGAATGATTTGCTCAAGATATATACCAAAAGAAAAGAAAGAAAAGAAAAAAAAAACTCGCTTTTTACAACGTGCATGTCAAGCTATAGTACAAAATCTCAAGGACGAATAAAAAATCACTCCTTTTGTTTTTAACCAATCACCAATCAACTTACCGTATATTGAACAACCTCCAATGTCTCTGATTGGAGCCCTGAAAAATGGATGTTGCCTCAAAAACCATTCTGTTGAGTTATATAATTACGACCATACTCTCAAAACATGTTGAACCACTTCACATGTTGCCAGCTTTAAAAAAAAAATATGCACGTGAAGCTGAAGTGCAATTCCTTGTGCAATTGACAACAATAACAAAAACCAGTCTGGTTGAGGTATATAATTTCGACCATACTCTCAAAACATGTTAGACTACATTATACCTTGCCAGCATTTTGCAATGTTCATGTGATATTGTAGTGCCTCAGACGTGGGTTTTCTTGTACGGTTCTGGATTGCGTATATAGATACGTGGGTTTTCTTGTAGGTTCTGGATTGCGTATATAGATACGTGGGTTTAGGAACATAAACCCTTAGAATTCATTATTAGCATTCTACTCACTTGTGGGAATGTGCTATCAAGCAAAATTTATAAAAATTGATTAGGTATAAATATAAGATTTTAAATTAGCCTTGAAACAGCTCTCTTTTGTTACAATAGCCTTTTAGTTTCTGCTAGTCAGTAGGTGATTTAGAAAGCCTTGTCTTCATTCACATGTATTGTTTTGTGAAGCATGGATAATGAACTTTCTGTTTTTAAAGTTTTATAAAGTTTATAAAGACTAAAAGTTTTTCTTAGCTGTCAAGGTTGTTAGTGTTTCCCCATTTTTCAATAATTAGGCGATTTTTCTCAAGTTCATAGCTTTGTTGATTCTTTTGATTAGCCTATCGATTACATCTGAACCCTTACTTACAATTTTTTCATAGTTTCTTGAATGAAATTTCCGCATGTGTGTATTCAAGAGGTGAAGAAACTTTTTATAAATTTAATTTCTGATCGCAGGGGGGGCACACCATGTTGTTTTCACGTAAAAATACCTCTCCCCTTTTCCATGGAAAATTCTCCCCAAGACATTTCCATTCCTGTCGCTTTTGGAGGGTGTTTCCCCATTTTTTGATAATTAGGCGATTTTCTCAAGCTCATAGCTTTGCTGATTCTTTTGATTAGCCTATTGATTACAACTGAACCCTTACTTACAATTTTTTCATAATTTCTTGAATGAAATTTTGCATTGTGTATACAAGAGGTGACTTCAAGAGAGTTTTGTTACTTACTTGCAATCTTTTCATAATTTCTTGAATTAAATATTTGTATTGTGTCCAGTCCAGGAAGCGAATTCAAGAAATTGTATATTTTAGAAAAGTCTCTAAAGTAGAATTTTGGAAAATTTGAGTTAGGGGTGAAGGAGGATTTTAAATACCTCAGATGGTTTTGAACTGCAGTGTGTTGTTACTAGTAGTAGTGGTAGTAGTATTTTCATGTTTTTTTTGCAAAGGCATTCATAATATACCATAAATGCATTCAGATATTTTCAACTGTTGAATGTAGACAAAACGTTACTCTTAGCTAAAATAATTAGAAATTGCGATATAATGTTTGTGATAATACATTATTGTTGCAGCTGTTTAAAGTGAAATTTAGGTCGCATATGGTGGGGTATTATCCATTTGAACTAGAGAAAAAATTTAAAAATATCTTTTGTTGATTGACATTTTAATGATAACAACAGGCTTAATTACCAAGATATAACGTATAAAAAAACGTTAAAAAATGTATGATGTACATTCAGTTGGTTCTTTGGGACATGAATAGAAGAATTTATTTAGCGAAACTTGGTGAGTCTCCCATTTCAATTTTAATGCCAATATGTTTTTTTCTTCTCATGATTTGTTTGGAAGATTTATCATCCTTTGAAAATCTACTACAGTTACAATTGCTTAAAGTGAAATTCGAGTCGCCTATTAACCGTTTGAACTTGTGAAACATTTATTAGCCTTTTAATTTCCAAAATATAATGTACAGAAACATAAAAAAAAATCTCTTTGGTCGCCTGAACCATTTTCTTGTTTTGGAATGCTTAGCATAACGATATCACGGGGTATAACGATATCACGGGATATTTCATTGCGTGATTTAATTGACTAAACCGTCCTCACATATCTACCATTATACAGAAGGCTATGTCTGTCCTTTTTCTGTGTTTTTACAAGTGTCCTTATCCGTTTTCGTGTTTCACTCGAATCGTTGTCAAATGTGTAAAGGGATATTTTCACCGTGTATTTTCCTACGACACCTTAAGTGTTGAATTTGTTGGTGTGTACCAGTGGTTTTTATAATGCTAGGTTCCACAATTAGATTGCAGAATGTCACTTCTTCTTCTTCACTCAATGGGAATGTGAACCATACATTATCCACATTCTCATCAATAAAATCATGAAAAAAAAATCAAAAGTTATAATGGTCTTTTTTTATACATTATCTTTATGTATATCAGATCGATTGTGACTTAATAATTTTTGTCCATTACATCTTATACAAATTTCATATATTTTAAGCCTTTTAATTTTCATGTCTAGATCGGGAACCTAAGTTTGATGACTCCCACTTTATCACCCATGACGGATATTATGAGGTATGGAGAACGAGTGGTTTATGTAATATCTACCGGATATTAAGACGTAAACTGAGCCCGAGCGAGAAGGAGGCGTGGGGCATGATCAGAAGAAGAAGAAGAACACGGAGAATTAATAGTCTTTTTGTTCACCATTATATATGAATAAACTGATTTAGTCGATGGAATGAAGTCCTATTCCTACAAGTTAAGTTAGAATAAAAGAATGAGGTATATTGGTATCGATTTTACTCGGATCAGTAATAACATTTAAAATGAAAATGCATAATTGGGGTCTAACTCGTAGCACTGTGCTTGATGGTCCCAGCTCTTCACGAAACTGTACCATCTTTCAACTGAAGCAGTTTGATCTACGAGATGCATCTCCTCCTCCAAGGTTAGTGGTACAGTATCCCAGATGTCAGTCGTTGTTTTTAATTCCACTATTCTTATTTTCTTCCGTCGTATTTTCTTCTGAGGCTTGAAATTGTAAAAATGACTTTATTTTCCATGTAAAATATTCATTATTTTATACAGTTAAGACTATGCCAATTTTTTTTATATCCCACTCAAAACTTCATTTTACCTCTTTCTATCATTTTATTGGCTTACACGGAAAATAATTGAATGCCTGATAAATATTTACTAGTGGTGTGAGAAAGACAACGAAACTTTTGGGTAATAGCTATAAAATACATTTAAAAAAAATATCTGTCGAGGAGGTGTTCTTTAACTGAATCCCTAGCTTCTGAACCCTCATGCAAACTGAACCCTCTTTAACTGAACCCTCATGTAACTGAACCCCCCCCCCTTAGCTATCTGCTAAATGAAGCTTACCTTAGAAGTTGCAGTTAGCTCGCTACAAAGTGCTCTTGGTGCATATTGAATAACGCTTTCTCTCGTCGAATTCATGTTAGTGCTGCCCGTGTCATGATTAAGCTTTGTACGTTTTTGAGTTGTCATCTGAATATCCAAGTCCTGGAAGTAAAAATCAACTTCAATCTTATCTAGTCATATGTTTACCGGGATATTAAATAATGACCCCCCTATCACATTAAAAGTACTCTAAGTGATCCTTCTGACATCAACCTATCCCCCCCAAAAAATATTTATTCAGAGATTTCTTGTTAAAAAAATTTATTTCAACTCATTCACACGGGTTTTTTCGTTAGCAACTCGGCCCACAGTACAGCACTAAAAGTACTCTAAGAGATCCTTCTGACATCAACCTACCCCACAAAAAAATATTTATTCAGAGATTTCTTGTTAAATTTTTATTTCAACTCATTCACAGGGGTTTTTCGTTAGCAACTTGGCCCACAGTACAGCACTAAAAGTACTCTAAGAGATCCTTCTGACATCAACCTACCCCCCAAAAAAATATTTATTCAGAGATTTCTTGTTAAAAATTTTTATTTCAACTCATTCACAGGGGTTTTTCGTTAGCAACTCGGCCCACAGTACAGCACTAAAAGTACTCTAAGAGATCCTTCTGACATCAACCTACCCCCCAAAAAAATATTTATTCAGAGATTTCTTGTTAAAAAATTTTTATTTCAACTCATTCACAGGGGTTTTTCGTTAGCAACTCGGCCCACAGTACAGCACTAAAAGTACTCTAAGAGATCCTTCTGACATCAACTACCCCCCAAAAAAATATTTATTCAGAGATTTCTTGTTAAAAATTTTTATTTCAACTCCATCACATGGGTTTTTCGTTAGCAACTCGGCCCACAGTACAGCACTAAAAGTACTCTAAGAGATCCTTCTGACATCAACCTACCCCCCAAAAAAAAATATTATTCAGAGATTTCTTGTTAAAAAATTTTATTTCAACTCATTCACAGGGGTTTTTCGTTAGCAACTCGGCCCACAGTACAGCACTAAAAGTACTCTAAGAGATCCTTCTGACATCAACCTACCCCCCCAAAAAATATTTATTCAGATATTTCTTGTTAAAGAATTTTATTTCAGCTCATTCACAGGGGTTTTTCGTTAGCAACTCGGCCCACAGTACAGCACTAAAAGTACTCTAAGAGATCCTTCTGACATCAACCTACCCCCAAAATAAATAATTATTCAGATTTCTTGTTAAAAAATTTTATTTCAACTCATTCACAGGGGTTTTTCGTTAGCAACTCGGCCCACAGTACAGCACTAAAAGTACTCTAATCATTAGAACCAAATCGTTCAGGTAAAAGGTCTACCTAAAAGTAGAATGAGAATATTATAAAAAACGAAACAATACTCTTTTTATCTCAAAATACCTTCTAATCAAAACAGCTGTTATGAACATGTGGAATTTATATTAGCTCGCATATTTATGGTAAAGTTCACCTTTCAGTGTGAAAGTTAAAATGATAAATAATTCCATGTGAATCTCACTGCTTGGAAATAAAAAAACGATTATATTAGTCGAGGAATAAAGTGTATTTACATACCATTATAAATCTCTTATTCTCCATTTAGAATAAGGGAAATGATTCTTTAGGTTTATTAGAAGTTCTATTAATCAACTGACTTAGAAATGAATGATTTGCTCGAGATATATACCAAAAGAAAAGAAAAAAAAGAAAAAAACAAAACTCGCTTTTTACAAAGTGCATGTCAAGCTATAGTACAAAATCTCAAGGACGAATAAAAAATCACTCCTTTTATTTCTACCAATCACCAATCAACTTATCGTATATTGAACACACCTCCGATGTCTCTGATTGGAGCCCTAAAAAAAACGGATGTTGCCTCAAAAACCATTCTGGTTGAGTTATATAATTTCGACCATACTCTCAAAACATGTTGAACCACTTCACATGTTGCCAGCTTTTTTAAAAAAAAAATATGCACGTGAAGCTGAAGTGCAATTCCTTTTGCAATTGACAACAATAACAAAAACCAGTCTGGTTGAGTTATATAATTTCGACCATACTCTTAAAACATGTTAGACCAAATTATACCTTTGCCAGCTTTTTGCAATGTCCATGTGATACTGTAGTGCCTCAGACGTGGTTTTTTCTTGTACGGTTCTGGATTGCGTATATAGATACGTGGGGTTTCTTGTAGGTTCTGGATTGCGTATATAGATACGTGGGTTTAGGAACACCCTTAGAATTCATTATTAGCATTCTACTAAAGTGCACTTTCGGTTGTTTCCCCAACTTTTTAAAATGAAACAAGTGCCTTTTCCAATGAAATGACAAAAAGGTGCTTTTCAAAACCTAGGCAAGAGCAAACAACTAAGGGGGCAAGGACGTTCCTTCCCCTCAGTTACCGGGCTTCATCGCAGTGAAGTTTGAAGGTTCAATTCAAAACTGTTGATCAACCAAGCTTAACTTTTGGCAGATTTTTAGTTGAAAAGTTTTAAGTTTTAGTTAATTTGTTTTCGCAATAATCTTTTACTTTTAAGATGAGTAGGCGATTTATGAAACTTACTAGGAGGGTTAGGAGGGGGAGTATATATGAGGGGCTCTTATAAACCTCCAGTTAAGGGATTTGGACCATAATTATTCCAACGGTACAGTTTTATGCTTCCAAACTCTTCCACTTAAGAAGTGGTACCAAAAATGCTGTTTTTAGTGCTATATAGCACTTTTGGATGGTAAAATTGAGAAAAAAAAACACGTAGATATCAGTAAAAGGTTTAAAATCAGCCTTCCCAGGATATGCCTTACGAAACGAGTGCATCACGTTTGCAAAAATAGTGGATTGTCTGAAAGTGATCATAAGAAGGAACAAACTATGATTGAAAAAAAAAATCCAAGCTGGAATCGAACGCACGATGATCTTGAAGTCCAGTGCTGGTCTTACAGAGCCACGCCTCTAATAATGTAATTTAATATATTGGTGTTTTTAGGACATTAATTGCGTAGCTTATTAAGGGGACTGGAGAAGAAATTTGCAGGATAGAATAGAATATGACTAATGTTCTTGCAAACCACTAGTTAAGGGTTTTGGACCATAATTATTACAATGATACCGTTTTATGCTTCCAAGATTTTCCACTTAATAAATGGCACCAATAATGTTGTTCTCAGTGCTATAACTCACTTTCGAATGCTAGAATTGATAAAAAGCATGTAGATATGAGCAAAAGTTTTCAAATGAGCAATTAAAAACATCACACTAAAAAGTTCTGATAGCCCACTAGCCCTAGCCTTTCCATTTGAGACATGGCACCGAAATTGCCGTTTTTAGTATCAAAAATCTATCTAAGATGTTATGGTAGCTCACTAGCCATACCCCTCGAGAAACGGCATAAAAAGTGCCTTTTTTGTGCCATAGGGCGCTTGTACACGGCAGAATTTATATAAACGTATATATAAAAAATAGCTTTTGATTGAGCTCTTAAGCATATCTCTATGATGTTCTAGTAACCCGCTAAGCCTGGAAAAAAGAAGAAGAAACGACCGTTTAACATTTTTAAACTTTTAGTTACTATATGCGCTGTGGTTCACGCTTTACTAGGGTGCAGCTAATGCTTCAACCATGACAAAGAGTTCCTTGCAAATTATCCTCAGAAACTAGTTAACATTAAAATCTGTGAAATCTCATAGATGGTAGAATTTTAAAAGACCTAGTAAATATAAGCAATAGCTTTTAATTGAGCAATTAAACATCTATCTACGACGGTGGGGTAGCCTGCTAATGTTTCAGTGGCTTACTGATCAGCAGACGATTTATGAAACTTACTAGGGGGGTTGGGAGGGGATTGTACGGGAGGGGTTCTTGTGAACCTTCAGTTAAGGGTTCTGGATTATAACTATCACAATAGTACCTGTTTTGTACTTCAGGGCTTTTTCCACTTAAGAAGGGGCACCAAAAGTGTTGTTTTCAGTTCTATATTGCACTTACGAATGGTAAAATTGAAAAAAAAAAACAATTATGTAAGAGCAATAGCTTTCAAATGAGTCATCAAATATCGCTCTTTAAGTTCTACTAGTCCAATAGCCCTAGCTTTTGCACTTGAGACACGGTACCAAAAGTACCGTTTTTTAGTGCCATTTGGAAACTTACTGATGGTGGAATTTATATTAAAGACGTAGATATAAGCAATATCTTATATATGAGATATAAAAGTTCTGTCTACGATGTTCTGTTCTGGTAGCCTGCTAGTGCCACCCCTTGATAGATGGCACAGAAAGTGCCATTTTAGTACCATATAGCACTTGCAGATGGCGGGATTTATAAAAAGCACGTAGATATGAGAAATAGCTTTTGAATAAGCCATTAAGCATCTCTCTACGATATTTTGGTAGCCTTCTAGGCCTATTGAAATAAAAAAAAAAAAAAAAAAAAAAAAAAAAAAAAAAAAAAAAAAAAAAAAAAAAAAAAAAAAAAAAAAAAAAAAAAAAACAGGAGACAGATCAGTGCTACCGATGCAAAAAAGGGATTTTCCTAGTTTTTCAGGGAGGGGGACTGCAATTTCCCTGTACAAGGTCTGTGACCATGATGATTCCAATGGTGCACTTTTCATTTTGATCTGACGCCATTTTCGAGGGGTTTTGTGGCTTTTTTTCGAAATCACCATAAATTTCTTTTCGTAATAAACTTTTACTTTAAGACAAACCGAAAAAATAGTCAACATTCCTGAGTCAGTGTCAGATGGCAATTTTTTTCACTAGGCAGTTTCTTTTTCAAATCACGTTTTTTTAACTTTTAGTTACTATGGGCTGTGGTTCGTTCTTTACTTGGTTGCAGCTACCGCTGCAACCATGATACCTTGCCGGGACAAGCTTTAAAAACTGAGCCTAGAAAATGTCTGAAAAAAATAACAACGGATAACGATACCGATATTCCCGATACGATACATGCGATACCAATGCACCCGATACAGATACGCGCGATATCGATATGCCCGATACCATATACAGCCCTTCCTCAGGGAATATGGAGGGCCTTATCATCATCAAAACCACATATATTGAACCTTTGAACTATGATATACAAACCGGCTATCTCAAAATTTTTATATGACTAGTTTGGAAGAGGAGGCCTGTTGGGAGGGGGGCTATTTGCCCTCCAATCTTTTTTGTCACTTAAAAATGGCACTTACAAATTTAATTTCCTTTCGAATGAGCTATTACACATCTTTCTATGATGTTCTGGTCGCCCCCTAGCCCTGCTAGATAAGAAAAAAGAAAAAAAGGGAGACAGATCAGTGCTACCCATGCAAAAAAGTCATCTTCTTTGTTGTTCAAGGAAGGGGTCTGTAATTTCCCTATGAAAGGTTTTCGACCATGCTAATCCCAATATTGTACTTTTTATTTCGATTTGACTCTATTTTCGAGGGGTTTCAGGCTCTTTTTTAAAATAACCATAAATTGGTTTTCGCAAGAAACTTTTACTTTTAAGATTAGCCGAAATAATTGTCACCATTCCTGATTCAATTTCAGATGGCAATTTGTTCTCACTAGCAGTTTTTTTGGAGACGCGATTTAAAACTTTTTTTACTATGGGCTGTGGTTCGCTCTTTACTAGGTTGCAGCTGCCGCTGCAACCATGATAAGTACCCAAGATCTTTTTAAGTGCATGTGAAAAAACTCAAAACTTTCGTTTGTAAAACTTGCCCGTAAGCACAGCGGGTTGGGCTGAACCAGTACACTTAACAAAATCTTGCCATGTTTTGAAAAGTATTCGCCAGCTTCAAAGCTCCACCCCAAAAAACAAAATTATACTACTTATTTGAAATGACGAGCAGAATATATCATGAGCTAATAATGAAGTTACAAATACAACTCACTCTCAGACATTCTTTCAAAGGTATAAATATCTTTCAAACAACCTTAGATGAACTGTCTGGCAAAGCTTATCATCCTTCATGTAGGCAATCAGCGTTTGGATTACGTATGGTGATATGATTCGCGCATTTACGATTATTTCTCAGTAAAATTAGACTAAAGACAAACAAACAGCATTCTGAACGCTTTTTCTATCTTTTCAATTTTGTATCTACACATGAATTTGCTTCGGTGAAGGGCGGGGTATATACAGCATAGTAAAAAAAACACCAATATATTAACACAAACAACATATAATTATTATTAGATATATCCAAAAATAACGAGAGAGAGGGGGAGTCTAATAACTAGTGGTCTGTACACGCCTGTTTAACAAAATAAGAGATAAAAAGATGCCTCTATTGTCTAGAATCGGGTAGCTAAACGAGGGTTCCAACAGTTCTCTGGAGGTTCCGCGATAAAAAAGTAAGCTAAGATTTGGCAAGGGAAAGTACGATAAAGAACAATATGAAAAGATAAATGGTATTTGTTGTGCTGGGTGCTATTCAATTTAAACGTTGTTATGACAAATATTTCGAATTGAAAAAATTGAATAACAAATAAATTAAAAGAGTTATCGGAAATTGTTTCGGAATTCAATGAATGATTTACAGTATAAAACATCTGCAATCATTGTCGCTTTTTGAAAAACAATTCTACATTCCACATAAACTCCAAAGTCTAGGGCCCCCAAATCCTCATCCGACTCTAGTGTGTAAATCCACAAGAAAAGTAAATATCCTTGGATGTCACGACTTTGAAGATGGACATGAAATTGCAGCCAACAAATCAGAATATACCCTCTGCTAGTCGGGCCGTGATCTGTGCTAAAACTCTAAATGGGGATTCTAAATAGAGATTTGCAGAGCAGAGCTTATGAAAAGTATTATCAGAGCAAAAAAAACATGGTAAACTATATCCCACTTACACGTAGTTGTGGTTCTGGCCTCTCTTGCGGCCAGGACAAAATCTTTATTAACACCCTCCTCTGTCTCCCAAAAAAGTTTTAGGCCAAATTTTAACAAGATTTTCATTTATTAGAAAATTATTTTTAATTTATTAATGAATTAATAATTTATTGTTTAATTATAATTTTTTAACTCATTGTTTAAATTATTTAATTATTATTAGCTATTTGAATTTAATTATTTTGACTATTATTAATTTTTTGATTTTATTAACTAATTAATGGTTTAATTATTTTCATTTTTTGTATGCGCCCTCTACTTTATTTTAATAAAAAATAAAATTTCAAAAACTACAAAAATGTTACATTATTTATTTGAAATTTTACGCTACTAAAATTTCTGTGACCCGGGGCAAGTGTCCCACTCCCCTAAAAAACTGCTTCAGCTTCCACATCTAACCTCTGAATGTGAGACAAATATGTATAGTTATTGTTTTGATAGCATTCTGTCTGCTACAAAACTCTAAGAACCAAAAAAGTTAATTACGCAGATTTGAGTTTTGTAGGGATTGAACAGAGTAGTTAGCTGTATAATTGCATGTATATCGATTTTTATTACTAAATTTAATAGAGACGAAACGGCACTCAGTAACTATGAGGATCTTGAAGTTTGTGGATGGAAGACTCTTTGAGGCTGTTCTAAGGAATACCATCCTCACCCCACAAATTCAAAAATGTGCTTCTTGAAATGAATACATTTTCATTATTATTCGCAGGATAAAGATTAGATTCTGTAAAGTTCTGTGTTTTTGTCCCAATTTTCTAAGAACTCCAGAAACACCAGGGTCGTTTAATTAGAACAATAAAAAGCCTTTTTAACAGTACCAAAAATTTTAGCGTGAAGAGCGAGGTAATAAGAAGGGGTAACCCCTCATATACGTAATAATTTTTTTCGTTTTCAGTTTTAATGTTGCTCCTTACTTTCAGTTGAAAAAACTGAAGGATCCTGTGATGATCCTTGCCTTTTGGGGTTTTGGTGAGCAGCCTGTCCCAAGCAAGGAAAGGGGGGTTGGGCGATAGGTTAATCCCCTATCCCCGTAAAACATCACTGATTCATGAAACGACAACGAAAAGCCTTGGACCCAATTTGACCTCATCCAAAATGACTTCCGACCGTCCCCGGACACGATTTTTGACAACGAACCAACCTTACCGTCTTGCGTTTTGGAATGTCCTTAGCGCTGTGAACCCTGAAACACAACCTGGTCGCATTGAAGGTGGTTGACAGGCTTTGGATCTACTGTAGTTGATGACTATGAAGTTTTCGTTTCTGGCGCAGAAACGAAGCACGAAGCTGGTGTTGCCCTTGCAGTAAGCAGGAATGCAAAGAAGTCTATGCTTGAGTTCGTCCCCAAAAACGAAAGAATGATGAAAGTCCGTTTCGCAAGCTCGCAGTCTAAGCTGACAATTATTGTTGCATATGCTCCAACAAATGAAGCTGACAATTCCAAGAAAGACTGTTTCTATTATGAACTTAACGACATAGTCGATTCAGTACCTGAACACGATATTTTAGTTATATGTGGTGATTTTAATGCCAAAGTTATGCCATAGTTATGCACCTGAAGTGATCGGACAAACATGGTTCGGGTGTCATAAATGATAATGGTGTGCGATTGATAGATATGTGTGCTGGCCGTGGCCTCATTGTTGGTGGCTCGTGGTTCCCCAATCGGGAAATCTACAAAGTATACTTAGACTTCCCATGATGGAGTGACATAAAACCAAATTGACCACCTCTTCATCAGGAAGCAACACAGACGATGTTTGGAGGACATGCGTTCCTTTCGTGGGGCTGACTCGTTCTATGATCACCAGCTAGTGATCACCCGTTTCAAGCTGAAACTAAAGACTATTGTAAAGCACAAAAGAACCCTTAGAACATTTGATGTGCAGAAGTTAAGGGACAAAGACATTCGACAAAACTATTGTCTATCCGTCTCCAATAAGTTTTCTAGCCTTGTTTGTGAGGAGAGGACAGTATCCGTTTGGTGAAACATGGACCCAGATCGT
The DNA here is from genome assembly GCA_027921565.1 of Artemia sinica. Lineage (NCBI taxonomy): Eukaryota > Metazoa > Arthropoda > Branchiopoda > Anostraca > Artemiidae > Artemia > Artemia sinica. The sequence continues at coordinate 31,697,782 of CM051274.1, read as the reverse complement.
GGAAAATGTTGTAAAGTGTAGCTGAAGAGACTTTGGTTCTGCTAAACAGAAAAGGGAACAGTGGATAAGTGATTCTTCTTGGAAACTCATGTCGGCGAGGAAGAGGTAAAAATTCAACTAGACTTCTATGACCTCAGTGCCGCCTCTGAATACAAGGACCATCTAAGAAATAAGTACAAAGAGGCACATAAGGCTGTAAAAAGGTGAACTACAGCAGATGGACGTTGCTTCCTTGAGGCCAAAGCTGCCGATGCCGAAGCTGCTGCTAGTAAAGGTGATAGCAGGGCAGTTTATAACATAACAAAAGAGAGAAACAGGATATTTAAAAAAGCCTGGTACTGCGATTGAAAGTAAAAAACGGCACGACTGCTAACGCACAAAGAAGAAATAGATAATAGATGGAAAAAGTATTTCCACGAAATATTAAACTTTGCCATTCCTCCAGATCCTGCAGACCCCCAGATGGTCGACCTCTTTTCGAATTAGACGCAAGTACAGAGTCCATTATTTTACATGAAGTAAAGACACTACACGTAAACTAAAGAATGGAAAAGCAGCTGGTATCCATGGTATACAACCTGAGTTATTGAAATACGGTGCTGGTGTTCTAGCTGAGCCACTACACCAAGTGTTAATGCGTATATGGGACACTGAGAATATTCCAACAGATTGGAAGAAAGGGTTATAATAAATCTATTTAAGAAGGGTAGAACTACTGATTGCAACAATTGACGAGGTATCAGCTACAGTCTACAGGAAGCAAAGTACTCTGCCAAGTACTTTTGAATCGCATCCAAACAAAAGTTGACGCCATGCTCAGAGATGAACAGCATGGCTTCCGACCAAGTAGTTCAAGTGATGACTTTATTCTTTAGTTTAAGAATACTTATTGAAAAATAAAATGAAAGGCAGACTGAAGCCATAATGGCTTTCATCAATTTCTTGCAAGCTTTCGACTCAGTCCACAGAGATTCACTGTGGAAAGTATTGCGCTACTATGGCTTCCCGGATAAAATTTTCAAAATCATAATGGCGTTATATGATGAAGAAAAGTGTGCTGTTCGACCTGAAGATGTGGACTTGACTGAGTGGTTCAAAGTCAACTCAGGCGTTCGAAAGGGGTGCATTCTGTCCCCAGTACTGTTTGCAATGCTCAGTGATTTTATCCTACGGATGTGCAACTTCATAGTTGGCATCCAGTTGAATGGAAATTGCACTTTATTTGATGCAGACTTCACAGACGATACGAGTATAACGCTCCTTTCTCACTTAAGAGAGGAGCTTCAGTACAACATAAATGAGCTCTCGAAAATAGGCGAATGAATAGGTTTGGCAATAAGCACGTAAAAGACGAAAATCATGTGCAATAATGTGAATAAATTATCTGCTGAGACCACTGATAGTTAAAGCAAGGAAATTGAAGAGGTAGAGATGTTTAGGTGTCTTGGGAGTCTAGTGAGCCCCGATGGAAGCTCCGAGCATGAAGATGCCACACGTATCGCGTGCGCAGGAAGCGCATTTGATAAGTTAAGAAACGTTTGGAGAAGTGCAACTTTCTCTTTGAAGCTGAAACTGAGGCTCTTTAATAGTAATGTCCTGTCAGTACTAATGTATGGCTCTGAAAGCTGGGCGCTGACAAAACAGCTAGAAAAAAAAAAATCCAAAGTTTTGAAATAATTGTCTTCGACGGATTCTCGGAATCAACTGGGCGGACAAAATTACCGGCTCATTCATTAGAGAGAAGGCTAAACAACCACTCGTTATTGATTAAGTCATAAGCAGTCGAAGGCGATATTGAGGTCACATGGTTAGAATGGGCAGCAATCGTCTGCCGCATCATTTTAGGTATTGGACTTCTCCGGGAGTACGACGGCGCGGACGTCAGAAGGCTAAACTTGGACGATGCCCACAAAAAGGGTGCAGCGCTCTCAAGAACAACCCTTGATGAACTTTGGCCGAAGACGCTGGAGCGGCCATCGTTGCCACCTTATGCGCCAACCGGCGTGGGAAGTCCTATGCCTAAGTCTACATAATTTCTTTAAACGAGTCCAGGCTTCCTCACCTTACATAGGTTCAGCCAAGACTGACAAAACAAAAGAGCTATTTATTCAACTCATTTGGATTGATTAAAAATTTAAAAAATTCCTAATTGCAATATTTGCTCTTTGTGCTGCTAATCTTCTATTTTTATTTGGAGCGGGTTTATTTTGATTTTAGTTTTATTTTACTTTTTCAATGTTATTTTTCAAAATTTATGTTTAATTCTTATTTTAGTTTGTATTAAATTATTTTTCCTTAAATAATTTTGTATACATAAGGTTGAGTGTGTACTCACCCAAATATCTATTAGGGATGTATTATTAATCAAGTTCCCTTTGACTTCAATTGGTATATGGATAATTTGTTTGATTCGTAGGTCATTGCTAATTAGAAATATTTTGTCGAATAAAACGAAATGGTTCGGATTATCAAAAATAGGGTTGTTTGAAGATGAATCAAAAGTTGCTGAGCATTCACTAGATTTTGATGCTTTAATGCTAATGCTATCATAAGATTGTACTGAATAACCGTGTTATTCACTGTCTTCACGATTTCTTCACTATCGTCTCCTTTTTTTGTATGATGGAAAGACAGTGTGGTCTTAGTCATTATTTAGTACGTTCATCTGATGGAACACAATAGGATTATTACTTGAAAAAAATGTTTTGCTCAAAAAAATTTACATAAATGCGAGGAAACTGGGTATAAATATTCGTTGATTTATCACTTCTGTCTCCTCCCCAAGAACCAAAAATATAAAATAACAATAATAAAAAAGAATATCTTATACAATGTGTGTAAGGTTGCTCATACCAAATAAATGCAGAAAAATTCCAAATGCTACGCCACTCGGAACCAAATTAAAAATTAGGAGAACTGAAATCGATTTGCTAGGGGACCAGAATTGGCAATTTGCTATCCAGACTTAAGATGTATCTGGGTCTCGAAATTATAAATTGCTACCCTGATTTCAGATCCCAATTAGAACTGACTCCCGTAACAAAAGACCTGATTTTAGTGAGAGACATAGTTGGCTCAACCCATCACAACAGCAGAAGGAGTTACCAATCCCACAGACAAAATTCAGATGTGGCATATAGAAGTTTCTTAAGCTTAAGTTTTCTGCGCCCGTGAAAAAAAAGAACGAATCACGGCACATAGTAACCAAAACTAAAAACACGTTTTAAAAAACTGGCAAGTGACAAAAAAAAATCTCATTTCTATCTGATTAAGCAATGGTTACCATTATCTAAATTAGTCTTAATAGTAAAATTTTATTTCGGAATATAATTTAAGGGAATTTTGAAAAATAGCTAGAAACCCCCTAAAAAATGGCATGAGATTGAAACAAAATTTACAGTATTGGAATCACCATTACAGAAAACCCCAAATAGGAAATTTTCACTCCCTTGGCTTGAACAACCAGGAAAAATTACTTGTTTTGCATGGGTAACACTGACATTTTGGCTTTTCTTGTGAGAGGGTAGCTTTTCAATTACCAGTTGTTTTTGTCTTTCGTTGATAGTCCTCGCTCCTCTCTCTGGCTGGTTCTTTTTTGCTGTCTATTAAACTAAGACTTAATAAATTCAGGTTTAGAATCATATGCCATCAAAACTACAACAACTACTACTAACGATTTACTGCAGCACCAAGCCGCCTGAGGGCAACACAGCTACGGACGCCATCGAAACAGTAGTAAAGAATTTTCTCCCCAATTTCCTTCTTAAATGTAAAATCATTGGTGTTGCATAAATTTATGTTTGAGAGATTATCAAATGCAATGGTGCTATCATAAAGTAGTTGTAGTTTTTATGGCATACAATTTTAAATGTGAATTTATTACGTTTTAGTTTAATAGACAGCAAAAACGAAGAACGACAAAACGACCAGGACGAACCAACCCGAGGGAAGCCAGGGCAATCAACGAAAGACAAACAACAACTGGTAATTAAAAAGCCACCCTCTCACAAGAAAAGCAAAAAAATAAATGCGAATTATGAAAACATTTGACTTTTTTTACTTAGAATTCTCTGTAATCTTCGTAATCTAGTTTATATATAAACAAAAGTTTGGCTCCATTTAAACAAAATAATATTTGAAAACAGAAGGTTTTGGGTTGATTGATGGTTTTTGGGTTGATTTTAATATTCAGCCATATTTACCGGAATGTATTATTTCTATCCAAACTCTGGGGAATTTGCATTTCAGTCCCTAAGTTTGTTGAATTGAATGCAAACGTTCCTGGGATTTAAATAGCAGGACTTGTGATATAATAAAGTTAATTATTTCCAATTTTGATTAAGGAGATTTTTGGAATTGGAAAAAATCTTTTATTGCAAGCAGGGGCGTCAATACACTAAAATTTAGGAAGGGAAGGGGCAAAATATAGTTTTTTATTCATTTTTTCATGAAATACCAAAAAAATTGTATTTAGAAGTTTATGGAGTGGTGGTAAAATGATCATGACGGCACTTGCATCCACGCTGCTCTCCCTCAATTATCTCAATTATTTTTCAATGACATTTAGTGTCTCATAATTAATTGTGTTATTTCTTTTCTGTGGTGTTCTAGCCCAGTAATTTGTATCATATTATTACATTAGGCTAAACCTAACTTTATAAAATTTCTTATACAATCCTGAAAAAAGTTTCATGCTAGCTTTACCGACTCTCACTCAGACTACCTGTCTTGGCTTTGTCTCTAATTGACCAATGGCTTGATGTCAACTTGAATTAAATTAAATTGGTAACTTGAATAAGAATTGATGTCATTTCATTTGTTGTTAAATTTTTTTATTCACATTCAGTATACATCACATCATATTGTAATTTACAATTATTTTTGCCTGATGAACTTATTTCTAGAAAAATAAATAAATAAAACCTCATTCTTTCTTAGTGTTAATTTTTTATTGGAAGCTGGAACGAAGTAGGGGTGAAATTTTGTTAGCTTGTTTGTTTGAGGCTCCTCTTGAATATGCTTTGATTTGTACTTTTCTTGAAGAGAAAGATGCTGGATTTCACGTTTGGCGTCAAAATAAGAATACAAAAATATAATAATACAGTAAATATTGGGGATTTTTGCTGAATATCTGTTTTCAAGTTACAATTCTTTACTAGGTAAAACACAGTTTTTTTATATATAGTAGAAACGAAAACATCTTCAATGTATATGTAGCTTTTAATTTTGTTATTTACATAACTAACCCCTTCAATGAATCTAATTAGAATCTTCATGGATGAATTTGTTCTTAATCAGAATATGATCTAACTACACACCGATTATTTTTTAAATTAGTTAACAGTGATGGTTCAATTCTATCTTTTCCTGGCAAATATGATCCAAAGGCCCAAAAAGTCATGCTTAACAAAGTACATGAAACTAAATTTATAGATAGCGATAAGTGTGTCATAAAATTGAGGGTATGTTCGAATGCAAGGCCTAAATTCTTTAGCAAGATATGTAAAAAAAAAAGCTTCTGCTGAACTATTTCTGGGGTCGACCAAAGATTTTCACAATAAAATAAAGGTTGAAAGTTTTTCGTTAAGAGATAAGAGCAATAAAATGGTTGGGAGTATGGAAATTCGTCTTGAGCTCTTGAAGAAAGCAGCAATGTAGTTGCTGCGGTAGAAGGAATCTAGAACATGGAGATCCACGGGCAATAGTGGCCAAAATTTTAAAAGGTAACGGGTTTTTGGAAGCAACATAATATCGATAAATGTTGCTCAGATTGAACTATTTTCAAAATAATAATTTCGATTCCGATTAAACTAAAAAACAATTGTTAGCTCAGCAATTTGCATTCAGATTCAACTAAAAAGCAATCTCTTCTCGAAACTAAAAGAAGAAACATTTAATATTTATGAAAAAAAAGCCTGAAACCCACAAGAATGACGACGAGTTGAAATACAAATGTACTACTGAAATTAGCATTACAAAACCCTTTATCAGACGCTTAAAGCCCGCTATCTTCCGCAATAAGGAACAACTACAATTTAGCAGAGGTAGCACTGATGTGCTTCCATTTTCTTCCCCAGTGGTGATCATGTCGATCCAGTAGCCATGGAATAAAGGGCACCTATTATTTTAATGGTAATTAGAATATATATTTAGGACTATTTTCTGCAATTTTGCAGAGTAACCGAATCTACTGCAGGTGGAACCAAATCAAAGAGACAAGAAAAAGAATAACTACTGAAGGAAAAATAAGAATTGATGACATCATAGAATTTGGTATAGAAGATTTAAGGGAAGTTGTTAGATTAAAAGTGGATTCGCTCTGACAATATCCCTAACAAGTCAAAACTGGATACTGTATCTATGAACAAAAATGTCAAATGATTAGCCTATTATCTACAATTTCATGCAAATCTATGTCTGGTTCATATAAAAATATTCAAAACTAGGATAAGCGTAGTAGCGTTACCTATGTAAAGAGTTATAATCCTTCAATGTATCATTTTCTATTTTTTTTTTCTTCCGTCACTTCGCATGGAAGGGTATTATCTTAGAGACCTTTGGAGGGGACTCACTCGATTGGACATTGCAAGTTTCAAGAACTTGAAAGGGACTGGATGGCAACCAGGCCCCCTACCGTGCCCATTGTTGCTTCAGATCCCCTCCATAATCCCCAACATCTTGTAAGAATTAGCCGTTTATTAAGCCGTTTATTAAATAGCCGTTTTATAAGAATAGTCGCGAAGTCCAAAATAAATGCATTCGGGGACGACATGACAACCACAACGCTCTGAGCAAGGGTTGTAAATTATTCAAATTACCAACATCTAAATATAGGTTTTATTTTGCAAAAGGTGGTTTGTTTGATGTTGGGTGTGTGATTGGCTGGAATTTGGTTCAAAAGGATCAAATGATTCGTTGTGGTAGGAAGGAGCTGGGGCAGGGTGCCAGGAAATCAGAAAATAAGCCAAAACAGTTTTTGTCCTTGATCAGTTTGAAACTTACAAGAGTTATTCCTTGGACTAAGAGGAACCTAATGTACAAAAAAGTATTCCGGGGCTAATAAAGTCTTAGTGAGCCAAAACTATATGGAAACAGAAAAGTTGATGCAAAGGATTCGTCCTCGAAATCCAAACAACTGTCTTAGTGAAAGCGATAAAGAAGCCGAGCGTATTGGGGATCATAGACTAATCTCTAAAAAGTATGGACCAAAGATGAAAAATGAAAGTTTGGGAAGCTGAATCATTGTTAGCAATACTGGCAAAATGGATACAAACATTGGAAAAATTCCAAAGATGAGAAACATTGTATAAAAAATTACGAAACATTCTAAAAAAGATTGACCCCCTCCTTCATTTGGGCATTGTTGAAATTGTAAAGAGGTTAAAATACGTACGTAGGATTTTCTCGAGGAGAGGGGGACGACACTATAATTTTTATTGATATTCTAAATAAGAAGTTAAAAGAAATAAAAAAATGGATTTATTGTTGAACTGGCCCACAGCCCCCCTACCCGTTTTTTCGTACGTTCATGAATAACAGAGCATACAGTTTTTAACGCAAAATGAAACCTTGAGGTGGTCAAGATATTTCAGAACTATTAAAAAGACAATATATCTTGATAACCTGAAGCTTTCATTTTTAGTCATTAAAGCTTCAATTTTTCCCGTCAGCGAGAAATTATTTTTTAGTTTTTAGTGTACCTTAAGATAAAAAAGATTCTACAACAGTTTGTTTCATTTTACTTTTTTAATGTGTGGTAATTCTTGTGATATGAATGTACTGGTACGATATGGACCAGTACATATCTATTTACTGTACTAAATTCTGATATTAATTATGTCAACTAATTTTACTACTGTAGTTCCTTATTAAAACTTGACTTAAAATCATGGATCTTTGTACCTCGTATGAAATAATTTTTCTATTTTCATGTGAATCAAAGCCAGTGCTCTAGCGGGGCTTTTAGTAAAAAGCCATAAGCCTCCAATGTATTATTTATTAATTTTATTTTTCAAAGGGCCACTTCGTATGACGGCGGGTCATGAAAATTAAGATTGAAAATTAATAGTTCTAGTGCCCTTTTTTTCAAAGTCAAAAGGGATTGGAGGACAGCCAGCACCCTTACCATTTTTGATAATAATGATATTGCTTTTACGCCTTTTTGAAAACCTGCTTGCATATACTTTTCTTGGTTTTACTGGATCTCCCCCTAGACGCTCTCTAAAAGTTTTACATAAATGCCCCTAATGTCATGAGTTACAGCAATCGTAGTAGGAGTAATAATAGCATAAACATAGTGCCTTCTGGTTAGTTTATATTCACCACAACTAACCCTGAAAGGTCCAGTTTGATAATGTAAGCCGTTCCTGAGATATTGCTGTGTCGCTCTTTTGACAATCTAAGTGCTCAGAATTCGTTTTGACTTAGTTAAACATCCGCCTAAATAGTTTTGAAAGCTTCACCTTAATACCCATAGCTTGTGCAGTAGCAACAGTTGTAGTAGCAGCAGTAGCATCAATAACAATATGCACATAGCACCTTTGGTTTTCTTCAACATCCCCCTCAACATACGCTTAAAGTTTCAACTAAATACCATAAACCGTTCTTGAAGCACTGTCGATGCGTCCTCTTGACAACCAATATTTTGCATAGTTTGTTCCAATTAGTTTAGTAGTGTTTCAATATTCCCCAAAATATTCACGTTAAAACTATACAAGTCCATGTGTAATAACGGGAGATTTTAATGTTGATATGAGTTTACAAAATAATAGAATTTGCCGTAATTTTTTGTGATACTTATTTTCTTCAAAATATGAATCCTTCAATTAATATTTGTACCCGGATTACTGAGGCTTCTGCGACATTGACTGATAATATTTGAAAAAAATTCATTATAAGAGTCGTGTGTTATCCCTAATGATGTTTCTGACCATTGCGGAATAATGACAGCCTTTGAAGCTAATGGATTTACGTGTAGGTCTCTGAGAATTGATAAGGAGTGATTTTATGTTAGTAAGACTTCATTTTTTTTTTTTTTATAAAGGCTGGAGAATTTTAATTGGTCATTTTTTAAGCAGTTATTGTACGTCTTCTGAAAAGTTTGATCACTGGTATCAGAAAATAGGTGACCTTTTGAAGGAAGATGGTCTGAAGAAAAAACATACTCTAGATAGTAGAAATAAACCAAGGACACCCTGGGTAACGTCAAGTTTATTAAATTCAATTAATAGAAGACAACGCCTTTTTTACGTTCATAGGCTTAGCCTTAATCGTGCCAGTATCATTGTAGTAGTGGTAGTAGTAGAAGCAGCAGTCGCAGTATTAATGTTGTGTTAGTAGTAGTATTAACAGAATTAGCAGCAGTATTAATAACAGAAGTAGCATGTAATGTCACCTTTTGGTCAGTTGAAGATCCCCCTCATGATGCCCCGGAAAATTCATCTTGACACGGTAAGCCGTCCCAAAAGTATTATTGATACGCCCTTTTGACAGTCTGTATGTACGTATAGATTGAATTCAACGTTTCCCTCCAAATTTCCTCAGATATTCATTTCAACATCCTCAGACTTGGTAGTATTCGTTACAGAAGCAGTAGTATTAGTGGCAGGTGAAATAATGGTAGTAGCAAGCAAATTTTCACTTTTTGGTCAATTGATAATTTCCCTAATCATTTCCTGAAAGTTCTGAATTAATATACTCAGTCACTACTGAGTTACTCCCATTTGACAACCCGTATGCATATAAAGGGTTTGATTTAGTTCGATACTCCCTCAACATCCTTTTATAGGCTCACATGAATATCCTTCGTCTTTTCGAAAAGTAAAGGTCAAGCATGTGTACCTTTCTCAATACCCTATATTACATGTAAAAAATTGACAAATTGTATAACTTACAACCTTGCTCTGAGGGCAGTGGGGGGGGGAGTAAGGGGTCGCATCCCCAAAGACATAGTTACTGGACAAATTGATGGGGGTGGGAGGAGGGCTGGTTGCTCTTCAATCACTTGAAAAATGCCTTCTAGAACTTTGAATTTCCAATCGAATGAGCTCCTTCCAAATTTCTGCGCCAACTCTTTCTGTACGAAGTACCTTACATAAAGAAAGAAAAACGAGCAAAAATGGGGTTTTTATAGGCCAAATGAAGATACTGAAAAAACAAAGCGAATATTTCGAGAGGACATAACAGAGGACAAACGCCTCTCTTCTTCAGCGCGAAACGAAACGATGTATCAATAAAAGCCAAAAATTAAAAGAATTAAAACCAACTACCTAACAACCATAAAAGCGAGTTATTCGCCAATATCCGCGATTTGCACAAAATCCAAAAAAACATGAACTGCCATCGACGGATACTAGCGAGTATCCGTCGCTGGGCCGTACCCAGGATTTTTTCGGAGAGGGTTTTACTCGAAGATTTTTTTTCGGGGGGGGGGGGGGATTTTACACGAAAAAACCTCACAAACGTATACAAATTTGTTTATATCCTTATTTTGTTACGTTTTCATAAGTCAAAAAAACATATCGGGAGGAGTTCAAGCCCACCTAACCCCCCTCTGGGTACGGCCTTGGTGGGGAGTATAGCATGTTGTGTTTTTGTATGAGTTGGAACTAAAATCCCAAATAAGTAAGATTTGATAAAGATTCAGGTGGAACCTTTGGAGAGTTATCATTTCTTAATTCCTATCATTTCTTTTGGTTTGGAAATCTGTCTCGGCTTTATAATAGAGGGATATCCAAATAACAAAATATTATAAATTATAAATTTCTACACCAAATCCCTTGAAATAAAATCAATATATATGTATATATATACATATATATATATATACATATATATATATATATATATATATATATATATATATATATATATATATATATATATATATATATATATATATATATATATATATATATATATATATATATATATATATATATATATATATATATATATATATATATATATATATATATATATATATATATATATATATATATATATATATATATATATATATATATATATATATATATATATATATATATATATATATATATATATATATATATATATATATATATATATATATATATATATATATATATATATATATATATAATGCTTTAGAGGTAATTACCTGGAAGAAGAAAAACAAAGAAAAGAAAGGAGATAGTGAGAGAAGAAGAAGAAAAGGACTGTTTCCTAATCTAGTAATTGAGATAAATGTGCACTTGAACGAGGTTTTAACCTTACTCATCTATCCAATTACCTAGGACCAAATAGTATAAACCGAACCATCAACCAAATCGAAATGTCCAAATCTATGCAAAGTCGTCATCAATAAATGCAAGTCGTTGTAAATTTATAAGTAAAAGTACCTTATATATAGCGAAATATTTCCAAGTAGTACATTCCATTAGGGCTCATCAGAAGAAATACCACCTGCCTTAACGGGTTACCGGGCTTTACTTTCTTTACCGGACACAGTGAAGCCTCTGCCATAAGATTTTTATGGTATCCCTATGTTAGGTAAAACCTGCGAAATACATGCATACTAGTAAAACTATTCCAAAAATACATACAAAGTGAGTTTGATTCTTTCCTTATTAAAATCCCATAGGTCACTGAAGCAAAGACCATTCTGGAACAAATAAAGACTGGTCCAGACGTGAGTTATAAAACAATGCGTTTTATTGGTATCTGGAACCAATTACAGATCCTTCAATCTGGTTTGAAAACAATGTACAAATTCAAATTCCAAAAAAGAAAAGTGAAAGAGAAACTATATTAAAATATCATTCAGTATTTCTTTATAATTTTTTGTATATTTACCTAAAAGTACTTGATACCGAAAACTAAATTTTTTAAATTGCCAACTAATTTTGTTGGCAGAAAAACCTCTTAAGATCAGTTTTTGGCTAAGCGTTTTACATCTATTTTTTAAAATCTGTGTAATTACTGCAAATTTTTGCATACCTAAATAATTGGGAATAATAAGCTGAATAAGTAATACTTGAAAGTATATTACTTTCAAGGATTGGAAAATTAATTACTTCAAAATCAAAATTATCCGTTTTATTGTATATTTTGAAAACTAATTTATTATTATCTGAAATATTAATATTTAAATCTAAGAAATGGTCAGAGTGTCCTGTCCCATAGCCAGGCTCCAGAATTAACTCTTGTGGATAAATATTTGTTTAAATATCAATAAACTCCGCGCAATTTATACTAAGAGATCGTCCAGATATCTTTTATTATTTGAAAGGTTATATTTTACATTGCTTGGGCTATTTTTATCAAGGAGGCACACTTGTGCCTCTTTAAAGAGGCGACCCACCACAATTTTAAGTGATTTCCGGTCCTAGCGGTCGCAGAGAGACGGCAATGATTGCATTTTGTAGCCTAAGCTCAAACTAAGAAACATGAAAAATTTCACCCCCCTCCGACTTTATCTTCATGGGGGAAAGTGGGCCGGTAGTTTCTACCCTCCCCCAGCCCCCTTTGACGTTGTCCGATCCGATCTGAAATTTAGAGGATAAGCTTTCCTAGGGCCTGGGAGCTTATCCTCAAAATTGCAGCTCAATTTGATCACTCCCTTCCCTGTTTTCCAAAAACCAAATATAGCCACTTAATGTTCACCAAGTTATTTTTTTATCGGCCACGCCTACAGACCACTGTTGGCAATGGATCTGGGTAAATGAGGACTCATTCGAAGCTGAATTCGACCTGTTAGGGAGCTGGAGATTTTCAAACCGAAAAAATTACCCCCCGAATTTACATTTACGAAAAACCTAGTTTTCCTATAAGAGCCCATGTTAATTTTTCCCACCACATCCCCCCTTTAACGTTAGAGGATAACTTAGAGGACAAGTTTCCCTAGAGCCTGGGAGCTTATCCTCAAAATTTCAGCTAAATCTGATCACTCCTTCCTTTTTTTCCAAAAACCAAGTATCAAGTTATTTTTTTTATCTGACACGGCTACAGGCAACAGTTGGCAACGGATCCGGATGAATGAGGACTCATTCAAAGTGGAATTCGACCTGTTAGGGCCTTTTGATATTTTCAGACCGAAAAAATTATCCCCCGAATTTACATTTACGAAAAACCTCGTTTTCCTATAAGAGCCCATGTTAACTTTTGAAATTCCTAAGAGCATAGTATTTCATTATTAAATTAGATCAAAATAGTCCTCTTAACCTGACAAGATCCACTGCAAGCTTCCAAAAATTCCAGCTCTTTCCCAGAAGTTTTTTTTGTCGCAAAACGGAAAATTTCACTTTGTATTTGCCAGCGTCTAAAATAGATTGCAGAGACTAAAAATAATTTAACAAGAGTCTCTGATGGTGCAGTGGTCACTATTCCTGTCTGTCATGCGGAAGACACGGGTTCGATTCCCCGTCAGAGTAAATTTTTTATATATTGAATTTAAATAAGTATCTCTTAAATTTAAAGTTTAAAAAAGAAACTCAGTTTCTTTTTTAAATCCAATCTATTAAATCATTCGGTTCAACAGGCGTCTCCAGAAGAATATCACAGTCGGCCTTCAGCTTACAGGTAAGTCTCCACTGCTTTGATAACATGCCGTATACCCGCCTGCTCGAAGAAAAGTTGAAAAAAGAAAATCTTACTGTGCATTTGATTTGAGTATTTAGGAATTAAAAGCCTTAACACAAGAATTTTCAAAAGCGGGGGGTTTGGGGGGTGGCAGCCCCCCAAATTTAACTCCTGACACGATCAGCTAACAGTTAGTCAAGCAATAATAAGTAATAAACTGTACAAAAACGTGCAGAAATTATTTTAAAAAAAAACTACGTTTTCTAAGGAGTTAAAGAGGCTGAGTCACTAGTTCGAACCTTAAAACGTACAAGGATTAGGAGGTACAGTTGGTGGACTGCCGCCCCCCAAACCCCCCGCTTTTGCAGCCTCGTTTGTTAAGATTTTTGTTTTGGGGATCTACCGCCCCCTCAACCCCTGCTTTTTCCCTTGCAAAGAAATGCTTTGCAACACGAACGAAGTCTGCTTGAATTTTTTTTTACCGTAAGAACATCCTATTACATCTCTTTGATTAGAAACAGTACTGAGCCTGTTTGCTGGATTTTTTACAGGAGATTTTTTCCCTAACCGAGAACAAGCTATAATGTGATGAAGTTAACAATTTTGAACAGAAAAAAACAGGGAACAGAAGAAGGGTTCAGCACAAACAAGCAGTTTAGGTTCAGGTAGGTTCAGGCTCATCTATTTTTCCATCATATATAATCACACTGAATACATAACTATACCTGGCACAGAGACAAGTTTGTAGTTATAACTGTAACAGACTCAGTTGTCATTGCCAAATTCTCTGAAGATTTAAAAAAAAATGCCATTGAAACAGTTTCATTCGTGTTGGTACGACCAACTGATTGCAGGCTACAGGACTTAGAAAATCTGAACAAAAAGAGGCTGCAAAAGCGGGGGGTTTGGGGGGCGGCAGCCGCCCAACTGTACCTCCTAATCCCTGTACGTTTTAAGGTTCGAACTTGTGACTCAGCCTCCTTAACTCTTTAGAAAACGTAGTTTTTTTCAAATATTTATCATATATTCGTATTCTAAATGACTTAAAACAAGTCCACTATGAATGGACTCCCATTCCCACCCATAGGAATGCCAACACTTTGTTTATATAGATTACCATCAAATCAAATAAAAATATTGAACTGAACAAATTCCAATAAATCACACACCATATCCAAGCTATAACATCTTGAATTAATAGTACTTCTAAAGAAATTCATCCATTGGGCTTTTTTATTAAAAGTATCAATTTTCAAAAATATGATATTAGACAAAAGAAAAGATTTCTTAATGACCATTTTTAATTTTTTGAATACTAAATTAAGTGACAAATTTGTATACAGAGTAGTAAAATCAAAAGAATTGATTCTTTTAGCTGAAACAATAGCCAAAGAATCTATCACTTGTAATCAGTTATTAACAATCCAATATGGGTTAAAGTTAGAAAAAAATTTTATTTCAGAGCAATATGCTTTAAATTTCTTTCTAATTTCTCCTAAAATTAAAGATAGGTCAGTGGCCACAATTCTGGTTGGACACATTGCTGCCCCAGCAATAAAACGTGGTTTTGGTGGATTTTTATGAAATTTTACTGTCCAATATAAGAAAGGAAACTTTTTATCATTATCATTAATTTTAATATTGAATTTTTTCAAAATTATTTCTTCTATATTTTCATTTAAACTATTCTCCACTGTATGAGCCTTTTCGCATGTATTCGTTGTATATAACTCTTTTGATAAAATATCACAGTAGAGTTTCTGACAAATTATGGCAAAATTATGGCTAGCTTTATCAACTGGTACAATTACAAATTCATTCTGTATATTAGCAATTGCTTGTTTCATATTTGCATTATAAAATATTGAATTTTTCTCAGAATTTTTTGGATTAATTCTATATGTGCTATTTCGTGCACTAGTCAAAATCAAGTTTATCCAATTCTGAAATCTGTCTTTAGTGATTTTCTCCTTTCTGCACCATTTATCAATAAATAAATTTAAATAATTCTTGAATCCCCTAGGAATACCTACTGGCTTTTTGCAGTAGGAAAGACGGAATTTAGCCCCATTTTCATTATATTTCGAAGATCAAGATGATTTATAATGAACAAATCCCCCGTTACAACCTGTTCGTAAGTTTGATCCACATACGGTAAAAATTGCTCGCAAATACAAACCGGTTTCCAATTACTCTCCCTATCAAGTTTTTTAAGTATTTAATTATAGATAAAAATCATTTGACCGACCGTTTTTGAAAATTTATATGTTGAAATTGGACTATCTTTATACACCAAATTACATAGAAGGGCATTCTTCACTCTTCGTTGGTTTAAGATTCCGGGTAAATTAATATCTTGTTATTGTTTAGTACCAAAATTAACAGACAAATATAACCTATTATCCTTATTAACATTCTTATCAGTTTTATTATACTTTGAAACAAATTTTGATTTAGCTAAAATCCAAACTGCATCATAAATTAATTTAGTTATCGAGTTACATGTTGTATTTTTTTGCAATCCAAAAATACTTTTATTAAATTATTCCTTGGTAACTGGTTTAAAGATTATTAAACTAGCCATTCCATTAGTCTGAAATATCTGACATAAATCGATTAAAAATGCATTAAATCTGAATAATTCTTTCTATTATTTTTCCTATGTCCTCTTGATCGGTTTTTACGTTTATTGGGACAATTAAAAGAAGGTTGCTCAGTTAAATCATTAATAAAGTTAGCAACTACATTGGACGTATCTCCGTAATTCGCAACTCGATCATTTAGCCCAAAAGGATAAGTGGCACCCAGAGCATGGATCCAATAATCTTCTCGTCTGCGTAATTTATTATTTTTCTCTTCTTTGGTAAAGTTTTCTAGGTCCAGATTTTCTAAAATTTAAATAGTTAGATTAGATACTGAGCAAGTAGCATTAATACAATGTTTGAACTATATAATTGTTGGTTTTTTTTCCCGGTAATTGTAGTTTTATGTCCCAAAAACCTTTTATAAATGTTGTTAATTGTTTCCCCCACACATTGTAAGTGACAATTTTTACATTCTAGTAAATAGATAATATTAGTTGTTTTACAATTTACATATCCAGTTAATAAACATTGAAACTTTTTATTATATAAAGCGCTTTTAACATAACTTAGCGAGGGGTGAAGTGATCTTGGCAAAAAACAACGACCATTACACTTACTAATATTCGGCAGACCCTTTTGAGTATTAACATTACCATTATTATTCAAAATAAAATCAGAAATCAAATAAAACCAAAACGACAAAAAATCAAAGTCCAAAACATCTCCAGAAGCCAAGCCAAAAGTCCACAAGTAATAAGGTTACCTTTCACTTTTTGATTCCTTTTTAGTTGCAGGCTTGACCAGAATTACACAAAAACTAATTATACAAAAAAAGAAAAAAAAATGGAACCATACCTTCAAAAACACTACACTAAATAGAGCCTTTGCTTAATACTACTATCTTAGAAAGTAATAATTTAGCCAAATAATCGTCGATATCAGGTAAAAGCTGGACCAGGGTTAAGGTCTGTCGCGGAGAGAAATTTTTGATGATTCCCCCATCATCACTAGATCCAACCTGGATTCATATAACGTTTTAGAGGTAATTACTTGGCAAGAAAAAAAAGAAGAGAGTTAGAGAAGAAGAAGAAAAGGACTGTCATCCTAATCCAGTAATTGAGATAAATGTGCACTTGAACGAGGTTCTAACCTTACTCATCTATTCAATTACCTAGGATCGAACAGTATAACCGAACCATCAACCAAATCGAAATGTTCAAATCCATGCAAAGTCGTCATCAATAAATGTAAGTCGTTGTAAATTTACAAGCAAAAGCACCTTAAAAAGAGCGAAATATTTCCAAGTAGTACCTTCCATTAGGGCTCATCAGAAGAAATAACACCTGCCTTAACGGGTTTCGAGGCTTTACTTTCTTTACCTGGCACAGTGGAACCTTTACCATAAGATCTTTATGGTATCCCATTGTTAGGTAAAACCTGCGAAATACATGCAGACTAGTAAAACTATTCAAAAAATACATACAAAATGAATTTGATTCTTTCCTTATTAAAATCCCATAGGTCACTGCAGCAAAGACCATTTTGGAACAAATAAAGACTGGTCCAGACGTGAGCTATAAAACAAAGTGTTTTATTGGTATCTGGAACCAATTACAGATCCTTCAAGCTGGTTTTAAAACAATGTACAAATTCAAAATTCCAAAAAAAGTGAAAGAGAAATTATATTAAAATATCTTTCAGTATTTCTCTATAATTTTTAGTATATTCACCTAAAAGTTCATGATACAGAAACTAAATTTTTAAATTGCCAACTAATTTTATTGGCAGGAAAACCTCTCAAGATCAGTTTTTGGCTAAGCGTTTTACGTCTATTTTTAAAATCTGTGTAATTACTGCAAATTTTTGCATACATAAATCATTGGGAATAATAAGCTAAATAACTAATATTTGAATGTATATTATTTTCAAGGAATGGAAAATTAATTACTTCAAAATTAAAATCATCCGTTTTATTTATATATTTTAAAAACTAATTTATTATTATCTGAAATATTAATATTTAAATCTAAGAAATGGTCAGAGTGTCCTGTCCTATAGCTTGGCTCCAGAATTAACTCTTGTGGATAAATATTTTTTGAAATCTCAATAAACACCACGCAATTTATTACTAAGAGGTCGTTCAGATATCTTTTATTATTTGAAAGGTTATATTTTACATTGCTTGGATTATTTTTATTTATCATATATTCGTATTCTAATTGACTTAAAACAAGTCCGCTTTGAATGGACTCGCATTCCCACAAATAGGAATGCCAACAGTTTGTTTATATAAATTATCATAAAATCTTATAAAAGTATTGAAAAGAACAAATTCCGATAAATCACATACCATATCGAAGCTATAATATCTTGAATTAATAGTACTTCTACAGAAATTCGTCCACCGGGCTTTTTTATTAAAAGTATCAATTTTCAAAAATCCAATATTAGACAAAAAAAAATTTCTTAGTGACCATTTTCAATTTTTCGAATACTAAATTAAATGACAAATTTGTATACAGAGTAGTAAAATCAAATGAATCGACTCTTTTAGCTGAAACAATAGCCAAAGAATCTAACACTTGAAATGAGTTATTAACACTCCAATATGGGTTAAAGTTAGAAAAAATTTTAATTCCAGAGCAATATGCTTTAAATTTATTTCTAATTTCTCCTAAAATTAAAGGTAGGTCAGTGGCCGCAATTCTGGTTGTACACCTCGCTTCCCCAGCAATAAAACGTGGTTTTGGTGGATTTTTAAGAAAAATTTAACGGTCCAATATAAGAATGTAAACTTTTTATCATTATCATTAATTTTAATATTAAATTTTTTCAAAATTATTTCTTCTATATTTTCAATTAAACTATTCTCCTCTGTATGAGTGTTTTCGTAGGAATTTTTTGTTTGTAACTCTTTTGATAAAACATCACAGTAGAGTTTCTGACCAATTATGGCAAAAGTATTGCTAGCTTTATCAACTGGTACAATTACAAATTCATTCTGTATATTAGCAATTGCTTGTTTCATAGTTGCATTATAAAATATTGGATTTTTCTCAGAATTTTTTGGATTAATTTTATACATGCTATTCCGTGC
The DNA here is from genome assembly GCA_027921565.1 of Artemia sinica. Taxonomy (NCBI): domain Eukaryota; kingdom Metazoa; phylum Arthropoda; class Branchiopoda; order Anostraca; family Artemiidae; genus Artemia; species Artemia sinica. Next base: position 31,678,540 of record CM051274.1, on the reverse strand, counting down.
ACTAGTCAAAATCAAGTTTACCTAATTCTGAAATCTGTGTTTAGTAATTTTTTCCTTCTTGCACCATTTATCTATAAATTAATATAAATAATTCTTTAATCCCCTAAGAATACCTGCTGGCTTTATGCGGTAGGATAGACAGAATTTAGCCCCCCATTTTCATTATATTTTGAAGATCAAGATGCTTTATGATGGACAAATCCCCCGTTACAACATGTTAGTAAGTTTGATCCAAATACGGTAAAAATTGTTCGCAACTACAAACCGGTTTCCAATTACTCTCCCTGTCAAGATTTTTAAGTATTGATTATAGTTAAAAAGCATTTGACCAATCGTTTTTGAAATTTATATTTTAAAAGTTGACTATCTTTATACACCAAATTACATGAAAAGGCATTCTTCACTCTGCGCTGGGTTTAAGATTCCGGGTTAATTAATACCTTTTAATTGTTTAGTACTAAAATTAACAGACAAATATAATATATTATCCTTATTAACAATCTTATCAGATTTATTATACTTTGAAATAAATTTTGATTTAGCTAAAATGCAAACTGCATCATAAATTAATTTAGTTTTTGAATTACATCTTGTATTATTTTTTGCTATCCAGAACACTTTTATTAAATTATTCCTTGATAACTTGTTTAAAGATTTTATTAAACTAGCCATTCCATTAGTCTCAAATATCTGACATAAATCGATTTAAAATGAATTTAAATCTAAATAATTCTTTCTATGATTTTTCCTATGTCCTCTTGATCCGTTTTTACGTTTGGTGGGGCAATTAAAAGAAGGGTGCTCAGTTAAACCATTAATACAGTTAGCAACTACATTAGACATATCTCCGTATTTCGCAACTCGATCATTTTACCCAAAAGGATAAGCGGTACCCAGAGCATGGATCCAATAATCTTTTCGTATGCGTAATTTATTATTTTTCTTTTCTTTGGTAAAGTTTTCTAGGTCCAGATTTTCTAAAATTGTAATAGTTAGATTAGATACTGAGCAAGTACCATTATTAAAATGTTGAACTAGGTATTTGATAGTTTTTTTTCCCGGTAATTGTAGTTTTATGTCCCAAGAACCTCTTATATATGTTCTTAATTGTTTCCTCCACATATTGTAAATGTTTTACATTTTTACATTCTAGTAAATAGATAATATTAGTTGTTTTACAATTTATATGTCCAGTTAACAAACATTGAAACTTTTTATTATATAAAGTGCTTTTAACATAATTTCGAGGGATGAAGTGATCTTGGCAATGAAAACAAAGACCATTACACTCAATATTATTCAGCAGACCCCTTTGAATATTATCATTACCATTATTATTCAATATAAAATCAGATACCAAATAAAACCAAAACGACAAACAATACAAAGTCCAAAACATCTTCAGAAGCCAAGCCAAAAGTCCACAAGTAATAAGGTTATTCTAACTAATTATACAAAAAAAGAAAAAAAAAAATGAAACCATACCTTCAAAAAACACTACCTTAAATAGAGCCTTTGCTTAATACTACCATCTTAAAAAGTAATAAATTAGCCAAATAATCATCAATATCAGGTAGAACCTGCACCAGTGTTAAGGTCCGTCGGGAGGAATTTTTGATGATTCTTCCACCAGCACTAGATCCAACCTGGATTCATATAATGTCTTAGAGGTAATTACTTGGCAAGAAAAAAAATAAAAAAGGAAAGAGTGAGAGAAGAAGAAGAAAAGGACAGTCATTTTTATCCAGTAATTGAGATAAATGTGCACTTGAACGAGGTTTTAACCTTGCTCATCTATCCAATTAACTAGGACCAAACAGCATAACCGAACCATCAACCGAATCCAAATGTCCAAATCCATGCAAAGTCGTCATCAATAATTATAAGTCGTTGTAAATTTAGAAGCAAAAGCACCTAAATACTAGCGAAATATTTCCAAGGAGTATTTTCCATTAGAGCCAATCAGAAGTAATACAACCTGCCTTAACGGGTTTCGAGGCTTTAATTTCTTTACAATGCACAGTGAAACCTCTACCATAAGACCTTTATGGTATCCCTATGTTAGGTCAAACCTGCGAAATACATGCAAACTATTAAAACTATTCAAAAAATAAATAAGAAATGAGTTTGATTCTTTCCTTATTAAAATCCCATAGGTCACTGAAGCAAAGACCATTCTGGAGCAAATAAAGACTGGTCCAGACGTGAGTTATAAATTAAAGTGTTTTATTGGTTCATTTAAGTAAAGTGCTTTATTGGTATCTAAAAGTTCATGATACAGAAAACTAAATTTTTTAAATTGCTAACTAATTTTATTGGCAGAAAAATCTCTTAAGATCAGTTTTTGGCTAAGAGTTTAACATCTATTTTTAAAATCTCTGTAATTACTGCAAATTATTGCATACCTAAATAATTAGGAATAATAAGCTGAATAAGTAATATTTGAATGTATATTACTTTCAAGGAATGGAAAATTAATTACTTCAAAATTAAAATCATCCATTTTATTAGATATTTTAAAAACTAACTTATTATTATCGGAAATATTAATATTTAAATATAAGAAATGGTCAGAGTGTCCTGTCCCATAGCTAGGCTCAAGAATTAACTCTTGTGGATAAATATTTTTTGAAATCTCAATAAACTCCGCGCAATTTATTACTAAGAGGTCGTCCAGATATCTTTTATTATTTGAAAGGTTATATTTTACATTGTTTGGGCTATTTTTATTTATCCTATATTCGTATTCTAATTGACTTAAAAACAAATCTGCTATCAATGGACTCGCATTCCCACTCATAGGAATGCCAATAGTTTGTTTATATAAATTACCATAAAATCTTATGAAAGTATTGAACAGAGCAAATTCCAATAAATCACATACCATATCCAAGTTATAACATCTTGAATTAATAGTACTTCTAAAGAAATTCGTCCATCAGGCTTTCTTATTAAAAGTATCAGTTTTCAAGAATCCGCTATTAGACAAAAAAAAATTTCTTAATGACCATTTTTAATTTTTCGAATAC